>PVKN010000313.1:0-47419 GCA_004027915.1 Capromys pilorides | reverse complement strand
ATAAAGCCTTTTCTACCAAGCGGGCCCCTGGTCTTCCTGGCCGTATCCAGCTGCTGCTCCTGCTGGGTGGCAACACTGAGGCCACAGGCAGTGGAGGTCTCGAGACACGGGCAGCACAGACCTTCAGGCCGCCCGCCACCCCCAGCGGCAGCGGCGGAGCCACAGCCTGCGTCTCTTTATTCCCCTCTAGCACAAAGACCCACGGACTTCACCTCATCTGGCACAGGGGACATCACCAGCATGCAGGGCCAGGCTGGGGCACTGCCCGGGTTCCTGCTGTGGCTCTGGGCACCCAGGGGATTCTGGGAGCCCTGGGTATGCTATGGGGGCCAATGTCCCGACCTGAGACAGGGCTGGCGGTGGCATCCTGGCCTGGGTGAAGCAGCCCCACGGCCCGGCCGTGAGAGCCGCGGCTCTGCCTCTCCCAAGCCCTCCCTGGGCCCACAGGGCACAAGGGTCACATCTTGGTCAGGCGCAGCACATTGAGCCTCACAGGCAGGAAGGTGGCGCCCGCCGCGTAGGTGATCTCCCGCAGGACACCCTCCCACTTCTTCTCTTCCTCGTTGTATCTGGAGTGGAGACAGGCAGGGGGACAAGGAGGGCCACTTTGTCAGCTGAGTGCAGGTGCCACCAGGCAGGGAGGACCAGCTGTGTGCACTGCCCCCAGCCTCAAGCCCAACCCTGCCCACGGGAGAAAAGGCACCTCCAAGAAGCACACCCCAGACTCCAGGAAGGGACGCCTCTCAGGAAAGGCCCTCTCTTTCAGGGACAAGCACCACTCTCCCCGAAGGCACTGCTCACCCCACCCACCAAATCCCCAGAACTCCCCACGCTTCACGCTCAGGAAGCGCCCCATGGCACTGGGGGCCACTGGGGTTGGGGACACCTGGGCAGCCCACACTCTCCTCTCCCTATGAGGGCCCAGCTGTGGAGAGTGGCTGCTGCCCAGGCCCACCTCAGCTTCCCTCCAGACGCCAGCCTGGCAGCCACCTGGGCCACTTCTACCGCCCTAGGCTGAGCTGGGCCAGAGGTGTGGGCTGAGCATCCGACTGTCATCAGCCCCTGGACTCCCTGGAAGAGAGCTCACGGGTCCCTCTCATGCTGGCCCTGGGCCTCAGGGGCCAGGACCACCCCCCCCCCACCCGCCAGGCAGGTGGGGCTCACCTCCAGATGTCATTGAGCTCCGTGGGGACCAGTTCTCCGGACTCGGTCTCCAGTGTGGCAAAGCCCCCAAGGGCATAGAGGGTCCCCGCCAGGCTGACCAGGCTGAGGGAGCTGCGCTCCTGCGGGAAGGCCTCAAAGGACGACCACCTGGGGGTGGGGCACGAGCTAGGCCACCCACCTCCACAGCACCCACAACTGCAGCCAAGCCGTGGGAATGGAATCCAGGCTCCCACATTCCGGCTTCTGGGCACCCCAGTCCTGCTCCCTTCCCCTGCCCCTAGGTGGCCCCACCCCAGCAGCCCACGGAAGTCGGCCCTGCCCTCCCTAGCACCTGCCTCTCCTAAACTCTACCTGCCATGGAGCCCTAGCAGGTCCCAAACACAGGGTCCTCAGCACAGTGCTCATCCCTTCCTCCTCCAGGCCTGAGGTCCCAAGGTGCCTCCTCCCTGGGCTCCTGCAGTGGGGCCCTTGCCCCCACCCTCGAAGCCCCTGTCGCCTGCTCATCTCTGACCTGTGCACCCACCCAGATCCTCACTCTTGCTATCAAGCCCCGGTGGTTCCCACACCCTGACAGCAGGCATCCCCCACAAGAGCACCCCTGTGCCTTGCCATCCGAGCCATGGCCGGGCCGCTGCTCTCCAGGGGAGGCTCTTAGGGTGCTGCCCACTGTGCACACCTGCATTCTGACCTCAGGTCCAGCTGGCAGGGAGCCTGGCCAAGTCTGCAGTGCTGCCGCCCTGCCAGCTGCATTCAGAGCCCGGCCTCCCACTGCCCCCACTACAGGGCACCCCAGCCTCATGGAGACCCCCTCACCCACATCTCCTGGCTGCTGAGGGCATCTCAGAGCCCAGGAGACCTGGCCTTCCCTGGGGACAGTCACCTCGCTGGCTCCACCCCCACTTGGCTTCCCCTCCCGAACCTGCCCTGCTGGCCTGTTCCCGAGCTTGGGGCACCAGTTCGCAGGCCAGGCAGACTCCTCCTGCCCTGCCAAGTCCAGCAGGGGCCCCTGCTTGGTGGGCGCCCTTCTGCAGACCTGTGGGCAGAACTCCAGCCCCACACCCCCTGGGGCCAAGACCAAGGAGGTGTGGGGACCCAAGGGGGCGCATGTCTGGACCCAAACTCTGGTGGGGGCTGAGGGAAGCTCACCTGTCATCTGCAATGCTGTACACCTCGATGCTGCTGGTCAGCCCTGTGTCCATGACCCCCGTGGCCACAAAGATGCGGCCATCGTGCACGGTGGCCCCAAAGAGAGAGCGCGCCATCTGCATGGGCGCCAGCTCCTTCCACTCAAACTTCTTGGGGTCATAGACGCAGGTCTTGCTGAGGCACTTCCTGTAGGGAAACTCAGTGAGTGGGGAGGCTGAAGGAGGGCCATCTCGTGGGAGCCCAGGCCCAGCCTCACCTGTCGCTGCCCTTGCCCCCAATGACATAGATGAGGTCCAGGTGGGACAGCACTGCATGGCCATACACAGGATAGGGCAGCGGGTCCGACTCACCCCATTTGAACGATCTGGAGGAGGGTGGGAGGGGGGTGCTGACTCAGAGGGGGCTCAGGGCCCACATCCTCTTCAGTCCCTCACTGGGTTCACATGCAGGTGCGCCCCACTCCTCCCCAGGACCTCAGTTCTCTGGGGTCCTCACACCCACCCCGCCATGGCCCTGCTCACAGCCGGTCGTAGCACAGCACCGAATCCAGGCAGTGCTCGCCTTCCTTGAGCTCGCGGCCGCCGACCACATAGATGGCATTGAGTGCCTCTCCCAGGCCGAAGAGGCAACGTGGCGAGGGCAGTGGCGGCATGCCTAGCCACTCTGAGTCCAGGTGGTCAAACTGCGGGTCAAGTGTCAGGTCACCACTGCACTGGCTGCCACCCTGGCTCCCACCACTTCGCAGGGCTCAGTGGCCCGCACTGGGTCTGCAGTCTGCCCCTGGCCACCTCCGCTGCTCACCCTACTGGGTGCCCAAGACACTGCCTCCCTCCGTGCCACACCTCCCCAAGGACAGCACGCCTCCCAGACCCGAGGGCAGCCACGAATGGCCCAGGCCCCAGCCAGCCGGCTCACCCTAGCTCACAACAGTGCTGTGGCTCCTCCATTCCACAGCTGAGAGCACGTGGGAGCACGTGCCACCCCACCTGCACTCTGACGTCTGTGGGGCTGGCAGGGCTCAGATCTGTGCTCCCCACAAGCCCTCTCTGCCGTCCTCATACAGTTACCCCAACTAGGTCTGAGCGCCCACTCTCCTGGGCCTTCTGAGCCTCAGCTTCCTCTGACAGAGACCTCTGTCTGGCCCCACCTCACCCTGCCCTGCCTTGCCCTGACCGGGGTCTCTGCATAGCCGGATGATCCCCACCTGGCCCGACAGTCCCCCTCACTGTGTTGAACTGACCCCCGTGCAGGGTGTCCCCACCTGCACCTTCTGACCAGGCATCCCCTGAAATGGAGGCACCAATGTCACTGGCTCTCAAAAGCAGTTGCCTGTAAGCACCCCACCTGCCTGTCAGCGATGTCCCCAAGGAGAAGCTGGCCCCCTCACCACCCTAGAGCTGGCCCGCACCTGCAGAAAGTACGCACTCATGGGGTCCTCCTTGTTGTCCTCATTGTAGAAGAGGCCCCCGGCCACGAAGACCTGGTTCTCCTTGGTGACCAGGCTCACATGATTCTTGGGGACCTGCGTGGAAAGGGAGGCGCAGTAGCACTCATTGGCGGCGGGGTCGTAGGCCACCGCACCCTCCTCACTGATCATGAAGATGAGGTCCTGCAGGAACATGCCGAAGCGCAGCGTGTCGTTCAGGATGCCAGGCAACATGCGCTCTGCACCCTCCTCCTCCTCCTCCTCGCCCTCCTCCTGGCCCTGAGCCTGGGTCTCTTCCGGGGCCGGACTCTGCTGCTTCCCTTTCTCCTTGCCCTTGTCCCTCCTCTTCCGGCGCAGCGTGGTCACGCGGCCCTCGTGCGCATCCTTCACCATCTGCACCTTGCGCAGCAGCTCAGGTTGGGCGCGCACGAGCGGGTGGCGCGCTACACGGGTCTCCAGGAAGGCGCGCGGCAGCAGGCGGCAGCGCACGCTCTCGAACACAGTGGGCAGCGCGCGCTGGCGCTCGGCTTGGGCCTCGGCATCGCCGCTCTCCGCCCAGCGCATCACCGCCTCGAACACCACTTCCTCCTTCTCCACGTTGAGGCCGTCGCTGGAGATGATGGCGATGAGCTCGTCCGCCGAGAGCCCCAGAAAGTCAGCGTCGCGTGCCACCAGCGAGAAGCGCGCGCAGATGAAGTCGCGTGCGGCCACAGCCAGGCGCGCACAGTCCAGCAGGAGGCCGAGGCGGAACACGGCCAGGCAGTTGGCGAGGCACAGGCGCTTCTGCAGGAAGGACACGCAGATGGTGAAGATGGACGGGATCTGGAAGCGGTGCGCCGCGGCGAACAGGTCCTGCACGCTCGCCTCGTCCAGCGCAATCTCCGACGTGTACAGGTAGTGCAGCACCTGCGCCACCACATCCGGCGACACCTCCTCCAGGCGCAGCTCACCCGCGCTCTCGGGCTCGGCCAGGAAGCGCCCGCGGAAGTAGGGGCTGCAGGCGGCCAGCACCAGGCGATGACATGGGAACTCGCGCTCCCCCGCGCGCACCACGCAGTCCAGAAACTTGCCGTGGTCCAGCATATCCTTGAGCCCGTCCTGCAGCAGCGTTTGTTGGTATAGCCGCTGTTCCTCCGCCTGTTCCAAGCCAAGCGCCATGGTCCGCGTCCTGGAGCGCAGCGACGGTGCCAAGGGTGCCCTCGGGTGCGCTGATGGTGCCGGGGCTGTTCTCCGCGCCCCTGCCTCCCTGCCGGCCGTCTCAGACTGTGCAGCTGTCCCCGTGGCGCTATATATAGAGGGGTCTGTAAGATGAGCTACCAAGCCTCCTCCACGGGACACTCTGGGGACAGCTGGGCCAGGCCCCACCCAGAGCTGCCTTGACTCAGTTGTGGGGGTGTGTGTGTGTGTGGAAGGGGTGAGGACAAATGCGGGGCTGTGCCTACTTCCTTTCCAAGTGGAACAGTGAGGCCTTCCTCATCCCTGATTCCCTGGTGGGAACCCCTAGAGTGAAAGGAGCCCAAGCCTCCACCTTCTGCTCAGTGAGCCACACCACAGCCCTGCTGCCCACCCTTAAAATGTAAAGCCCTCTTCCTCTCCCTGCTGGTCCCGTTCTGAGACTCCTTTCAGGCAGCACCAAGATAGCCAAGGCCGCCAATATCCTGAGGGGCGTGCTGCAGGACATCACTTTTCCAAGCCTCAGTTCATCATCACACACCAGGAGGTGGAGGAGCTGGGCGCCAAGGGCCCAGCCAGGCTCTGCTGAGAGGACACCGAGGTATCCTGTCCCCAAGAGCACACAGTTAGAGGGCAGTGATGCCCTGACGTGTCATCCCTGCTAGAATTTACTTTCCTACAATCCTGCTGTTCAAGGTGTTCAGAAACCCAGATTTTAACATCGTAGGGCAGTGGTGCCCTGAATTCCAGGGTCCAAAACTCGGTGCTCTGAGGATGCAGGACGTCGTCAGCTCTGTCATGGCCTTCGGTCCACACTGGTGTTGGTGTGGGCCTCGCCGGCCTGTTTGATCTCAGGGGTCAGAGTGGAGGCCCAGGGCAGTGATTGTGATGCCCACCTGCTCAGGACTCACCCCCAACACACACACACACACACACACACACACACACATCAGCTTGGGCCTCCAAAATTAACTTGTTCCCAAAATGCCAGCAGCCACAGCTGTGGGTTAAATTTAGACCCCAAACACTGGTCTGAGCTATTATGGGGCACTCCCCAATCAGTCCTCTGAGTCACTTGTTTGTAGCCTCCCGCGTGTCTCTGGGACAGGGGAGAGGGCCACAGGCTGGGCCAGCACTGTGCCCCTCCCCTTCTGTGGTTCCAGAACTGTCACTGCCTGCTCCTCTGGGGCACCTGACTGTCACCCACACACCTCACTGACAGGTCATAGGGGTGCACCCTGGGCAGGCCCTGCATGGGTCCTATTCATTTCGCCTTTGAAGAGGGCTGGAGCCCAATCACCTGGATGCAGGGCATTTCTAGCCTGCCTGAGACTCAACTCCATGAGGAGCTGTAGCCACATCTGCCACCCACCCACAGTGGCCCTGCCGGGACTGAACACATCTCTGCCCATCCCCCTCCCCAAGGATGCCACTCTCATTTGCTCAGGACCAGGCGAGGAGCTGATGAAAGGTTCATTTATATCTCCCTGGTGATCGCCCGAGAGAGGTATTTTTAGGTGATGCCGATTTCACAGGGCTCAGTCCCTCTGTGTGTCCCCTGAGAATGTGTGTACGTGGCCTGCCGAGAACCCCCTGCACTGTGCTCTAAATGCTGAGTCTGCGGCATGAACAAATGGGGCAGGAATGTGTGCCCTCAGGATGCTGATGGAGCGCATCCCTGGTTGTAGGAGACATCAGGCGACATTGATGGCTCTGGGCGCAAGGGAAGCTGAGTGTGGAGTTGGAGGGATTTCCAGGGGGGTGCAGTCAGGATGGACTCACTTGGGGAGGAGCCCTCAAGTGGGCTCCAGGCAGAGGCGGCCGAGCAAAGGCCCTGAGGCAGGAACATGCTGGCGCATGCCAGAGACCGAGATTTGTGGAGTAGAAGATTATTCTGGGAAACCACTGCTTATTTTCTAATTATATTATGGAAAATATAATACAGGAGTAGAGAGCGTAGTGTTCTGGCCTGTCCTACCCCTCCCCACTGCAGTAACTCCTAGGGCCCTGCTGTGGGTTAAATGTTGCCCACCTTACAGCTCAGGTGTGCAGGTGGAGGTGGTGGCCAGGTGGGGGTCCTTTGGTCCCTGGCTCCGCCCCAAGAGTGGTTCCTGTAGGGCTTGGGCAAATCCCATCTGGCATCCAGCCTGAGCCAGCCCTGGCCGCACCTCTGGCCTCTCAGGCTAAGATGCAGTTTCCTGACTGCACACCTCTCACTATGAGCGGACCCTGTGGGGGCTTCACCAGGGCTGCACCGCCATGGGTACCATGCCCTGGAATGAGGAGCTACAGAAACCCCTTTCTCCTGAGCTGCCCACCTTGGGTGTCACGTCGTAGTGAGTGAGCGCTGTTGTGGATCTGTGCTACAACATGTGGCAGACACCGGCCAAATCTGGTGTCTTCTCTGCATCCCCTACACAGCCTTGCCACATTCCTGTCTTGGTGGTCCTGCCCTGAGGTAGAAACGCACCCTGACTTTCCCACCACAGCTCTTGCTGAGCTCTTTTCCCCTGTGGCCCCAGTTTCCCAGGTTTCCTTTCAGAGAGAAGCAGGGAGGAGCAGAGTTGATGTCTTGGCAGGGAGCTGAGGGATGGCATGGGTGAAACTGCTGGCAGCTGCCTTCCCAGGACCACCAGCCTGGCCGTGGGTCTGTGCCCCTGGCTGAGCTGTCTGGCCTGCAGTCCTGACTCCAGGATTCCCCTGGAGATGATCCCTGACGCCACAGTTTGCTGCTAAGAAGGCCACGTGACGGGAGGCCCAGAGCAGACGTCTCCAGGGCAGCAGGCGTGCAGGGTGGGCGTGGGCAGCTCTCGGATGTCCGTTTGCTTCTTGCTGACTTCCTCACTGAAGGTGACCCCGCTGCAAGAATCCCAGCTGCCAGAGCGTCCTCACATGACACCGAGTCCAGACTCCAGAGGCTGGGGGAAGTAGGCCCATTGGAAAGAGTCCACTCTGCCCATCTCTTGCATTCATTGGCATGCATTTGCTGGGGGCTTGGAGGACACATTGCCAGGCACTGAAGCTTCGAGGAATGTCAGTCCCTTGGACTAGCACTGTGAGGGCCAAGGATGTGGGCATGACCCTCTGCCTTTGAGGTGCCACCCTATTTCTGGGGGTGTAGGCAGCACTTCAAGGCGGCAGACGCTCAGCAAGGCTCGTAGTGCCAAAGGCAAGACAAGGGATGTCACTGTGACAGTGCGTGGTGCCAGCCTGGGTGGTGCTGGGCCTTGGGAATCTAGGAGGCTGTATTGGACCACAGGTTTCTGAGGAGCAGAAAGAGTGCCCTGCCAGGGTCCCATGGGTGCACCTGCTGGCTCCCAATCACTTTCCTTGTCGACCACATTGCTGCTGACCCTGCCGGCATCAGTTTTGCTTTAATTCTTTACCTCTGTTCATAGAACCCCACTCAGCAGTGCCTCCGACCTGGGGGGTCTTCTGACAGCAGAACACAGGTGAGCCTTCCCGCCGACGATAGTAGATCAAATATCCACATTTCCTTTGCTTCCTTCTGAAGCTCTACTGCAGCAAAAGCACGGGAATTTAACAATCTACATCACTAGCAAGGACAAGTGTATAGCACACGAGAGAGAGCAGTGACACTGAGGGTTCCAGAAAGATAGTTTCAGGAGTTGCAGTCCATAGTCAGCAGGCTCAAACAGAGAAATGGCATGGTAGAGGGGCTGGGCACCCTTGTGCTGTCATGCCCCTCGCACCCCACCTCCAACCAGGTTTCGCCTCATATCGGCAGCCAGTACTGACTCATGAGTGGCCTCCTCCACTGATGAATCTAGGACTCCTGTGACCGGTCACCTTCCACAGACAAGGACGTGGAGCATGCTGCAGGGCTAGTCCACAGCACTGTGGAGGGGCCTAGAGCCGGCCACGCCAAATGCATCTGCATGCGCAGAAGAAGGCTGACGATGGGGTGCTGGCTGTAAGATTCAGTAAGAAGCAGACCCAGCACAGTACCACCTGGGGAGAAACCAAAGACTTCATTTCTGAAGAGGCTGTCTGAGGTTTCTCAACTGAGGGACACCCCACAGAGTGATGGTCCCACGTGAAAGTTGAGTCAGAGTCACTTGTGTGCTCAGCAGAGAGCCCCGACTCCCACTTGGCAACTGGAAGGCTGTCTGCCCAGCCATAGCCTCCAAACAGGAGTGAAACTGGGGCATCTACCAGCCCATGAGGAAAACAAAATCTCGACAACCCAGGGGCTTCCAGAAGGCAGCCTGGCCACATCTTCCTAAGTGACCATCTCCTATGGATAATTCTCTTCACACATATTGAGCTTCCAGTGTCATCCTGTTCCACTTGTCAGCCAAGATAGTGTACGACTCTATGAAAACAATCCAAGCATGACGCTTAAAATGTAGCAAGACAGTAGTGAAGTGGTTTTGGAGTATGAGAAAGAATAACCGAGCCTCAGGCCGTCTTACGTGCCACCAGAAGACAGTGATCTAGGCCAGGTGGCTCTGGACCCCTGAGCTCAGCCACAGGAGGCAGCCTGCAGAGGCCCACTTTGCCCATGAATGGGGCAGGCGTACCTCTGACAACTCCAGGCAAACAGCACCAGCAAGCGGCACCAGTTAGGAGCTCTGCTAACCACGAGGGCAAGTGCCGTCCTTCTGCATGGGGCCAGGAATTCACTCTTCGGTCATGCATCCCTGAGAGGCTGGCCTAGGAAACCTCTGGACAGCGTCAACAGAAGCCAGCACGAGCCCCAGCAGCAGTAGATGAACCCAGCAGCAGAAGATGAACCAAGCAGGTGAAAACAATACCAGAAAGGTTCTGACAGTTGCCTTTAACTTTAGCCCACAAGAATAAGCAGCGCTTGCCTGCTGAACTTAACAAGGTGTCTCCCAACTGCAACAAAACCAACAAGATCCAGAATCCTCTAACATGTTAGTCAAAATGTCTAGTACACAACAACAACAACAACAAATCACCCATCATACCAAGAACTAGGAAGATCACAGCAACAGTTGAGTCAGATTTTGAAATTATCTAGAAAGGTTCTAAGGCAGTTATCTATCACAAAATGCTAAGAAAAAAATGCTTTGACAATAAATTTAAAAATTTTTTAAAACAAGGCCAAGTGTGGTAGTGCATCCCTGAGGTGAGAGGATCATTGTGAGTTTGAGACTAGCCTGAGCTACAAAGTGAGCTCAAAGCCAACCTGAAATGTTCAGCAAGACCCTGTCTCAAAAAAAGAAAGAAGGAAGGAAGGAAAGAAAAGCATAGCAAGGCCCTGTCTCAAAAATACCTTTTTTGTTGTTATTGTAAAATAAAATTTAAAAATAGGAGACCTCAGGAAAGAAGCAGAAATTATACAGAAGAACCAAATGAAGAATTTTGTTTTATTTATTTATTTATTTATTTAATTTATTTTTTTGCAGTACCAGGGATTGAACTCACGACCTTATGCTTGCTAGGCAAGTGCTTATTCTACTAAGCTATCTCCCCGGCCCCTCAAATGAAGTTTTTTTTTTTAGAACTGACAAATACATCAGCCATGAAAACTTCCCAAGTGACATTGATAATGAAGAGAAGATGGCAGAGGATACGTTCCATGCATTGGAGGACACAGCAGTGGAATTTCCCCATCTGAACCACAGAAAAACCATATAGTGAAAATTTATAGATGAGTAGAGTTCAAAGGATCCATAGCCAATGTTGGCATCCTTGCATGTTATCATGTTAGCAGAGGAGAAGTCTGGAGCTAAAAGAGTAAAGTAAAAACAATGAAAACTCCTAAAACTTGGTTAAGACAAAAGCCAGCAGATTGAAAAACCTGAGCAAACACCAGACAGAATAAAGCCGAAGACATCCATACTGAGAAGATACTAATTACACTTCTAAAAAGTGAGGACAAACTTTAAAAACTGTTGAAGGCAAGCAGAGAAGCCGCAGGTCGAATGGGGTGGTGGTGGGGAGCTGCCCACTCAGGGCTCGGCCAACTTCTCATCAGGACCGTGGGACTCAGGAGTTGGCACCGCCTTCTTCAGAGGCGGAAAGGACTGCTTGCTACCTGTGGGTTCTAGGCCCATGAAACTTTCAGGGACAGCGATGAAACCATCCCTGACTTCTTTTTAAACGTCAGAAACTAATAAATCAATTCAGAAGTGCATATAAGTACATAAGTTCATAAAATTAGTATACAAAAATATTTCCATTTACTAATTGTGTTGCTATTAACAATATTGTTTACTTAATATTAAGTAAACTATAAATTAATGTAAGGAATTTCAATGTTAATGTTACTAACATGAGGTAAAGCATTAAATCACTCCCAAGAAAATGTTAAAAAAAACAACTCAGCTACATGTTTAACAACACACAAGATCCATATGCTGAAAATTACAAAATGCTGACAAAAGAAATCATAGACCATCTAAGCAAATGGAGGAGCATCCAATGTCTATGACTGGAAGAATCCACAGGGTGAAGATGCCAGCTCTTCCAAAATGAAGTACAGATTTAATCAGTGCCTATAAAAATTTCAGCCAAGTTTTTACCACTTGACGGCTCCCCCGGGCATCACCTGGACAGTGCATTTGTTTACATACCAAGTAACCCAAGCATCACTCAGGTAGGTGTCATTTCAATCAGTTAATTCCTTGTATTGAATAAAATTGATAGAAATCAGTTTATATTTCCTATTATCTCATAAAGATTAATGAAGATATGCAAATTTTGGTCATCCTTTATCTAAATAAGTGGACTGATAAGTAGTTCATAAACACATAGAAAGGCACAGGTCCTAGACTAGCTAAAACGTGATCTTAACAATGAATAAATTGGAGGAATCACTTTACCTAACATTAAAGCTTCTTAATGCACTCAACAGACTACAATTGATAAACTGGCTTTTCTATATTAACTTACGAGTCTGGCCCAGGCCTAAGTGACTTGCCCAAAGAGCCAGTGGCTGGCATGCAGAGAACTCTCCATGCCAACAGGCACTGCCGAGACCTGTGGTGGTCTATGCCATATCTGGAGGCAAGATAACACAACAGCTGTGGGCACTGACTCTCCCTCAGATTTTCAAGGGCAGTGCTGCCAACTTTAGAGATCAAACAGTGCTCTCATGACCCACAGGCTTGTGCTCCCAAGGGCTTTGTTCTTCTTTCTCAAAGCCTTGCTCAGTTTTACACCCCTTTGCCCCAGCAATTCCCTGAACCTTCTGGCGCCAGCGTGATAGGTCGAGGACCCGTAAGTACTGGCCAGTCCAGGGAAGCCTTCGTTTTAGCCACAAGAGTGCTGACCGTGCTGAACCCCTGCAGACCATATTGCATTGTCTCTTTTATTTTATCTTTCATTGTTCGCTTGTCTAGAGGTTTTGGAGACTGCGGTTCCCAGTACACAAGTAGATCCCAGTATTCTCAACTGATCTCTGACAAAGATGCAAAAAGAAATAATTGAGTGGAGGAAGGACATCCATCCCAATAAATAAATGGTGCTGACAACTGGACATCCATATGGCCAAAAAAGTCAATACCAAATCTTACACTTTATACAAAAAATGACTAAAAATGGATTCTAAACTTGAAATGCACAACGTCTGAAAACTCATCTTGAGAAAGAAGAACAAACATGGAGGTCTCACAGGTTCTGATTTCAAAGCTTTAGATTACAAACCTATAGTTATCAAAATAGCTTGGTGTCAACATAAGCAGACATCTAGATGGAGAGAATCAGATACAGAGCCCAGAAATAAATCTTCACCTACACAGTTGGATGATTTTCAACAAGGATGCCAAGACCACCCATACGGCCATCAGTGAATGGAAGGGTAAACAGCACACAACGTTTACGATGGAGACATACGATGGAGCGGAATCCCACTTCCACCAGAGAGGCTGACACACACTGCAACACAGATGAGCCTTGAGCACCGTATGCCAAGAGGAACAAGCCAGTACTGAGAGGACGCAGACTGCATGATTCCTTTGCATGAGGCACCTAAAGCAGCACTTCATGGAGACAGGAAGAACTGAGGTGCTTTGGCCTGGTGTGGAGGGAGGCACTTGGAGTTAGAGTCTAGTAGGGGAGGAGTTTTGGTTTCAGAAGATAAAATGTTCTATTAGGGGCTGGGGGTATAGCTCAGTGGCACGGCACCTGCCTGGCAAGTGCAAGGTCCTGAGTGCAATAACCCCTACCTAAAAATTTCTGGACATGAGTGGCGGCACACAAATATCATAGGACTGTACGCTTAATAATGGTTTAAATGGTAAATCTGGTGTGTGTTACCACATCACACCAGGGGTGGGGTGCTGTGGCGGTCCTGCACCTGGATTTGACTCCTACAGAATAAGGCAGAGGAACATGTTTCTTTTAAAATGCAACATATAAAACCCTATAACATATAAGACCCTACAACTTTCAGAAAAATGATGAATATTTCTGGCATTTAGAGCTAGAAACACATTCTTGGATATAACACCAAAAACATGGTATATAAATGGGAAGTTTGATCAACTAAACATCATTGCAATTAAGGAGTCCCCTGCAAAAGCCCATGTGAAGAGAACTGAGACAGATCCCAGAGTGGGAGAAGCTACCTAGACACACAAAGGATACTGAAAGCTCCACAGTGAACTACACAACTCAGAAAATAGACAAAAAAATCTGAACTGATACCTCACCAATCTGTAAATAACAAATAATCTCATGCAAAAATGTACAGTGTTGTAGCAGAGAAATGTAAATTGAAAACATATGAGCTATCACTAAATACCAGAGTAGCTAAATGAAGAGCAATGGTAAAACCCAGTGCCGGTGAGCACGCAGAGAAACTGAGGCATGTGGAGATGTTGCCAGTGAATAGAAAATGGTACCAGTGCTTCAGAGTACAATGGGTAGCTTCTTATGAAACCAAAATGCAGCAACCACACAGTTCAGCAGTCGTCCAGTTGTGCACGTATTCCAAAGAAATGAAAGTTACCGTTCAGGCTGGGTGTGGTGGCACACGCCTGTGATCCCAGCACTCGGGAGGCTGAGGTAGGAGGGTTGTTCCAAGTTTGACATCAGCCTTGGCTACAAAGTGAGCTCAAGGCCAGCCTGAGCTACATAGTAAGACCCTGTCTGGGGGAGGTGGGGGGAGGGTGTTCACACAAAGCCTACCCTTGAGTGTTCCTCAAGGTGGCATAGTTGGTGACACTGACTCTTGCCACCTGCCCCTCTATCCCTGGAAGAACCGGCTATGGCTCCTGTCTGGACACTGCAGCCTGCCGAGTTGGAAGCTTCCTCCTGGACAATCCATACACACTAATCCTGCACCCAGAGTACGTGAGACCCGGAGTGTGCAGACGCAGGGCTGTGCGCTTGGGGCCAGTCACATTTCCCTCTGCTGGGAGCTGAGCCCGGCCCAGAAGTGCTCACCTTGAGGCCCCCACAGCCTTGGAAGAACAAGCAGCAGGAGTCCGGCCCTGTACCAAGAGACAGGAATGATGACTGGCATACACCTCCAGCCATACAGAGGGATGCAGTGCCCTGTGCGCGTGGTGAGTGACAGCAGCAGGAAGAGCAGGCTGCATCCTGCAGCTTACCAGCTCTATGCCAACCCCAACTGGGAAGGTCACAGCGACAGAGCACCAGCAGTGGCCACCAGAGCCTTGGGGAGGGGCCATGGGGAACGTAGGCAGGACACTGCCCTCTGGGCAGTGGGACCAGAGCGAGGGGTCAGCCCCATGTCAGGCCTGCGCTCCCATGTGCTGAACTGCTCACTTTAAAATTGTGTTATAGAATGTGTGTTTTACTTCAATAAGAATTGTTTTAAGTCAGTTGGTGACTAGAACAACCCCATGCAATAATCCAGGGCTCTTGTTCTCCATGCCAGGGGAGCACCTATGACAGTGACCATCTGGAGCCTACTGGCAGGGGAAGGCAATCGAGGCAAGCCACGGCAGTCGGCCTCCCTACCAGGGCAGAGTGAGGCCAGGCACGTCTTACTGCCTCCTCCTCGCTGAGCGTAGTAGACTCTTCTAGAGAAGCAGGACATAGACTGCAGATCCAGGGAGGGGCTTTGTTGGGGACTTGGTTGCATAGTGCTGAAGCCACCATCCCCTGCCACCTGCAGGCTGGGCCCCAGGGCAGCCCCTGTGGGTTCCAGCCTAAATCCAACATCTGAGAACCCAAGGAGCCAGGGCTTTCAAAGGCCGGAGACCCAGGAGGAACTCTGATTCAAGGGCAGGCAGGAGAGCGAATTCACACCTTCTTGCCTTCCTGTTCTCTCTGGGCCCTGGGTGCGTTGGGTGACACCAGCCACATTCATGGAGACGAATCACCTTAACTCAGTCCCCCAACTCAAATGCTCATCATCTCTCCTGGGAACACCCTCGTGGATACCCCCAGAGATTATGCCATCTCTGTTGTCTGTAATTCCTGAAATGGTCAGGTTGGCATGCTCAGGGACCATCACACTGGGTGCGATGTGTGCGTGCGCTGTGATGCTTTCTTTCCTTCTCCCACTCCCCTTCTAATAAAGGTGGGCAGTGTTAGACCTTGAGTTCACCTCCAAACAGTAGAAGAGCAGCTCTGGCCAGCAGATTCCCGGTGCTAAGCTGGAGGTCTTGGTGTGGAGGAGGACATGTACGTCCTCACTTCCGTTCGTTAAGAGCGTGGGGCTGGTCCTGCTGTGTGCTACACAGGCCTGGGTCAGGCTGGGGACCAGGACAGCCTGTGGCGCCCCGCAGTGGGGGTGGCAGTCCTGTGAACTGTACCAGTCCAAAGTGGACGGTGTGACTCAGGGGTACACTTGGGTCAGATCTGCCAGCCAGACACACCCAGGCCCGGTGTGCTAGGGGGTGTTAGTTTGGCCACCACAGACGGCTTCCTGGGTGTAGCGCTTGGGCCCTTGGTTCTCACCGCCTGGCAGCCACACCCCTGAACCAGGTCCTGCAGGTCACTCAGGGTTAGGCGGTCCCTGGCTAGATCCTGGGTCTTGGAGTTTTAGCCAGTGCCTTCCCATGGTAGCTAGCACCCAAGTAGGCCTGCTTCTCCAGAATACCACCATGTGCACAGCTCAGAGCTGCAGGGCTCAGGGACCTAGGCGGACGTAGGCTCAAGTCCTGGCTCCACTACTTTCTGCCACATGTAATGGCTTTCCTTCTCTGACCCCCACATCCTCAGGATCCCACATGGAGGCTGCATAGGGACAGTTGGGCTGCAGGGCTCTCTGGAGCCCTCTCTAGCAGGACTGGGCCCAAGGAAGGAGCTAAGAAACAAGGCGAAGGAAGAGGCCTCACCTCTCCAGTGCTCAGCCCAGGGCTACGGTCTGTGGGGCTCGCAGGCACTGCCACCCTGCCAGGACCTCAGGAGGCAGAGTCCTAACCTGCACACTGGGCCTAGCACTGGACAGGAAGTCATACCCCTGGGACCCCAGCACAGCTCTTTCGGCCCAGCAGGGGTGCATTCCACTCATCCTGGACTGGGACTCGCTGTGGAGCTTTCAGGGACAAACTTCAGGTGGAGCATTGCATCACTGCACCCTTCTGTTCCCTGGCTCTGATCCCTCGGAGGCCACCAACAGCACCCTGAAGCCATGAGGCAAAGCCATCTGAGTCTCTACACCAAACACGGCTGCCCTGGAGCCTCAACCTGAGCCGGGGTGCCACCCAAACTACCTCTCCCACCAGCCACAGCTCTGGAGAGCCCGATGCTGGGGCGTGGGCCCCAGCAGCTGAGCACACACACACTCAAGAAGCCATTCCCTGTCCTAGGTCCTGGTGCTCATGGGAATCCCCCCTGCAGGCCCCTGGCTGCCCTCCCCGCCTGAGCCTCAGTCCCCCACTCTAGGGCTCCCCAAAGTCCTGCCTCCCCCAATAAGAGGGACTGAGCTCTGTGGATGCTCTGTGAGGTCTGTACCCTCCGGCTGCAGCCGCTGCCCATGCTCTGGGCAACAGGAGGTAAAGAAGAGGTGGGGCCAAGGGACAGGCCTGGGGCTGTCTTTATCTCCTCCCACCTCCCCTTCCCACCCTACTGCCTGTCCCCAAGCTCTGTGCAGGGGACACACATGCTGGCCAGGGAGCTGAGGAGGGGTGGGCCCAGACCCCAGACCTGCAGCTGGTGCACCCTGCTGGAGAGGCTGACCGAGCCCCTCTCCTGGCTCTGGAGAGCAGGTGTGACACCCCAGTCCCCCATTCCAACGGGTGCTCATTCACTTTGTAAAGGCATTCAAGCTGATGGAGCAAGAGTGCCACCCGCACCATGCTGCAGGTTCCATTGCTGCCTCCAACAGCACCCTGGCCGGAAAGGAGCCTGAGGTGGGGTGCACCCCTAGCAACAGGGAGAGGGACAGGGCCTCCCAGGACAGGCGGCTGTACCTCCAGTCCCAATAACCATTGTGACAGTGACCAGCAGCCTGCACCCCACTCGTTGCCCTGTCAGGACACTGGGGACAGGGTGTCACCTGCTCCCACCCTACCCTGGCCTCTGTCTGCTAAGCGTGTACTTCAGACTAGATTCCCACAAGGCTGCCCTGCCCCCGAGGACAGCCAGGTGCCAGGGATGGGTTGGGAAGCTCCAGGGTTCCTGCCCGAAGCCCACGAAATGAGATCAAATTTTTAGAAAAAAAGCTTCAGGTGCTGAGGCTGGAGTATGAACCAAGCAAGTAGGAGAGGAGGGGACCTGGGGGGACCGCCACAGGGCAGAGGTCAAAGGGTGCAGGGGAGAAGAGGCTCTGTTAAAGGGGAGCTTGCAGGACGCTGGCACCCTAGCCTGGGCTCCATGGGCTGCAGGGCCACCACAGTCCTTCCTTCCTGGGGCCCCGGAGGACACAGGTGCCTGGGAGTTGCAGGCTCCCTCTATGCTCCAACCCTGGACAACTTTTGCATCACAGAGCCTGGGACAGGTCTGCAAACCACTCAGGTACCTTGGGCGTGCCCACATCCGTAGAGAATAAAGTGCTTTGTTTATTGATGATTAAAATGTCCCCAGCCCTCTGCCCCAGTGCTGAGGGTCCAGAGTCCCTGGGCTCAGACCTCTTCCCATACCTGCCGGGCCTGGAAGGTGGTAGTGGGGGAGGCGGGGTGTAAGGTGCAAAGAGTATAACAAACAAAACTTTATGGACATGACAGGAAGAGCTTAGCTAGGAGACGTGTAGCTCGTGGAATCTTCTCGCCCTTCTCCGCAGGAATGAAGACGTTAAATGACAACAGAAAAGGCTATCCTATTAGTAGTGCTGGCCTCCAGGGGTCAGCCCTGCCCGCAGGCTGGACTCCACCCTCCCGGGGCCTGGACATGCAGCTCCCTCACAGAGAGGGTGCGGGCACTGCCCTGTCCCTCTGGTGAGGCCCGGGAGGGACGGGGTGGAGGCATGGCGCCTCCGAGGGTGGGGTGCAGCCTCCATGGCTGGTGAAGGCCAGGTGGTCTGTGCGCAGCCGCCCTGGCCCGGCCCCATAGCACCTTGGATCCCTGCAGGCTCCTCCACCCTCCTGCTAGGCGCTGCCCCTGAGGTCTCAGCAGTCCTAGCACTGGGGGAGCCATGCATTGGCCACCCAGGGGTGGCTGCTGTACAGAGGCCAGTAGCTTCTGGGGCCCTCAGGGCAGCAGGTGCAGGTTGGGGACCCCTCTGCCAGCAGGCAGGGTTGTCATGGAGCAGGGTACACCCTCGGGGGCCAGCCCCATCTGCCCTGCTCAACAGAGCTATCGGACACTCCTGGCCCCACAGCTCCAGGATCCAGCTCCAGCCCTGCCTCTGTGTCCATAGCCCTCAAATCAGCCCACATCCCCTCCACTTGGCTGGACCTCGGACGCCCCTAAGCCCTGCAGGAGCAGCGGAAAGGTGGACCCCAGCTGTGGCCAATACCACCCCTGACCCGGAGGGCTGCTGCAAAGCCCTTCCTCTACCTCCACTTCCAAAAATAAAAACTGAACAAAGGAGTCGAGGCTTCCAGGAGTGGTGGAGAGGTGGTCTGTCTCAGTGGTGTGCGCCAGGCCCCGAGGGGAAGGGAGGTGGGCTGAGCCCAGGGGCCTGCGTGGAGGCGGCGGCAGGCAGGCTCACGCGGAAGCACTTCTCCTTGTGCGCCTTGAGCATGTTGGAGAAGCGGAAGCGCTGGCCGCACACGTCGCACGGGTAGGGCTTCTCGCCGGTGTGTGTGCGCCGGTGCCGCTTCATGTTGGGCCGGCTGGTGAAGCTCTTGCCACAGATCTCGCAGATGTACGGCTTTTCCCCTGCGGGTGGCGGTGGGGGTCACAGCGGGCCCTGGGGTCCTGGCCGCATCCTGCCCAGGCTGCCCCAGGGCCCAAAGAACAGGGCGGCCACGGCCCTCACCCGTATGCGTCTTCATGTGTTCGTCGAAGTACTGCTTCATGTTGAAATCCTTGCCACACCACTGGCACATGAACTGCTTGTGCCCAATGTGGATGCTCATGTGCGAGCGCAGCTGGTACTTGTACTGGAAGCGCTCGCTGCAGTTCTGAGGGGAGGGGGGGGAGTGGAGGCCTCAGTCAGGGAGGAGCGTGCAGGAGTGAGAGGGGGTAGTTAGGGCCCGGGCTCAGGGTTAGGGCTCAGGAATGGAGTTAGAATGGAAAGTCTAGGGTTAGGGAACTGGGGCTAGGGGTAAGGGGTAGAGCTAAGGGGTTAGGGTTAGGGGGTTAGGATCCCAGGATTAGGGTTGTAGTTAGGGGGTTAGGAGCAGAGTTAGGGCCAGGGGTTGGGGGTGGGTTTAGGGTTAGGGTTAGGTGGCATAGGGTGTTAGCTTTAAGGGTTACAGTCTGGGTGGAAAAGTTAAAGTTAGCGAGTTAGGGCTACGGTTAAGGGGTCAGGGATGGGGTTTATAGTCAGGGCTAGTCAGTTGCAGCTGGGTTGGGTGAGAGCCCACTGTGGGTGAGGACAGGCTGCAGGCAACAGCTCCCCACCCCCCTGTCTCCATCTCTGCCCCCACCCCCACCCCTCAGAACCTGCTCTGCCCTATCCAGGCACAGCTCACACAGGTGGCCCCCCCAAGGGGACACCCCACCTGACTACACAGGTGAGGCCCTGGCCATGAGGGCTGTGCCCACCTCTGTATCCGCACTGAACCCCTGCAGGCAAGGGCATAGGGTTACCTCACACCGAAAGGGCTTCTCCCCTGAGTGCTGCAGCGAGTGCACTTTGAGAGACATACTCCGCTTGAAGGACTTCCCGCAGGTCTCGCAGGTGAAGGGCATGTCCTTGGTGTGGGCTGTGGGAGGGGGGAGGGGGGGACGGACCACATTCACCACAGCTGGCCAGTGCCTGCCCATGTACCCTGTGGGTCCAGACCCCATCAGGGACAGCTCAGGCACGCTGCCCTTTTCTGGAGGATGGTGGTGGCACTGGGTACTGGGTCCAAGGCCAGCATTTTCACAGCTCTTTGGTTATCACGGCAGAGCCCCTGGGGACCCAAACAGCTGTCCAGCAGCAGCTGCACCCCCACCCATGGAAAGGGGACCCAGGAGAGGCTGGGAGATGTGAGAGACAGGGAATAACATCCACCCTAGAGTAGACAATGGTCCTGGTTTACCCAGCATGCACCTGGCTCATCCATATAGCAGGGCAGCACTGTCTAGCCCATGGAGAGGGTGGTAGGGCCTGCCCAAACCCAACATCCACCTTCGGCACCCCTCTGTCCAGTCTTAGCCTGAACTAGGCAAGGACAGAACACCATATACTCAGCCAATGTGGGCACCTGCCCAGGGACTCCGGAGTGCGGAAATGTCCCAGCTATCTTGAGAGGGCAGGAAGGAGATAATCAGAGACACAGAGAAGGTGGTGTCACCCCAGTCAGGACACAGGGCCCATCTGGCCCGAGCCTGGCCAGCCCACACGCAAAGCCCCAGCCCCAGGGGGCCTTCCCACCCCTTCCTGCTGCACTGGACGTAAGTCTCCAGCGTCTGCCTGCAGGAGCACCTCGCCTGTGCCGCCATTGGCTGCCCCTGGCCCCGACTCACCCACCATGTGCTTGCGCACATGGGCCATGGTATAGAACTTCTTCTCACAGATCTCACAGGAGAATTTCTTCTCCGCATAGCCGTGCACAATCTTGTTGTGCTCATGAAGGGACCACAGTTTCTTGAAGGCTTTCCCACAAGTCACACACTGCAGGGAGACACAGCTGTGTGACTTCTAGCAAGCTGCTATCTCTCTCTGGCCTCAATTTTCCCCCTTCATGCGTGCTGCAGAGAGGCCCTTAGCATCCGTGGAGCTGGGGATGGTGACTCGCTGCACACCTGACACTTGGGTGGCCCAGACCCTCCTTCCTGCTTCCCTGCAGAGGGCATGCAGGCAGCCCACCACAGCACAGTCCACAGGGCCTGACAGCCCCAGGGGATGGCCATGGTGTGGTGGGTGGGGGACCTCCTATCCCCCTGTTCTGCCAGGCCCTCAGGATCCCACAGGGCCTGGCTTGGCAGACTGGGTCAGGACACCCAGGTGGGAAGTGCGCAGGTTCTCCCTCTGTGGGTATGCATCAGGAAGGGGCAGACGACAGCCCTAGTGGACAGGAGGAACAGGAACAAGACGGGCTGGGTGACTAGGGTGCCCAGTGAGCAGTCCGCTCAGGCAGTGAGCACCCACCCGCATGCACCTTTGCCTCAGCTCCAGCCCGGGAAGCAGGCTGGCACTCATTCACCACTGGCCCACAGCAGGGAGCCAAGCCATCCTCTGAACTCTTCCCTGTGCCTCATCCTGTCCCTGCCTCTAGGGCCAGGCTTCCTGGCCTCTCCAAGGAGCTGAACACACAGTGTTTCTCCTGCCAAGCTGGCCCTGCTTGGACAGGGAATGCTTGGACAGGGCCTTTCTGCAGGCCCTGGCAAAGTGCTCTTCTCCTCTGGAGAAGCTGTTCGGGGTGGTCCTGCCTCCTGCAGTCCCACTCCCACCACCCATCCAGCCAGGCCTCTCTGCACCTGCTGCTGCTGCCCCAGGAAACCCCCGGGGCCACGGCCAAGTCCTCCCGGCCGCCCACCTGGATGTTGCGCTCGCAGTCTGTCTGCCGGTGCAGCACCAGCTCGCTCTCCAGCAGGAAGCGCTTGCCACACTGGTCGCAGATCTGCATGCGGCTGTGTGTGACATTCATGTGCTTCTCCAGGTACCAGCGGTTGTTGAAGACCCGGGGACACTTTTGGCACGGATGGTGCTGCTTCTCCTCTAGCTTCACCTTGGCCCCTAGCCCTTCTGCGGCGGATGGTGGTGTGTGGGCCAGGGTGCTGGCCACCCCAGGGGGCTTAGGCCGCTTCCCACGTCGCCCAGCCTCCTCAGGCTCAGAGGCAGCCGGGCGCCGTGTGCTCTCCCTGGAGCGCGTGGCCATGCGGCCTTGGGGAGCTGGGTCCGCCTGGCCAGCCTGACACCCCCCAGGCCTTGCTGAGCCCTGCCTGCTGGTGGGCTCCCCTTCCTCTTCCACCTCCTCCTCATCTTCTTCCTCCTCCTCCTCCTCCTCTTCCTCCGAGCTCTCAGGGTCCTGCTCACTGTGCCCTTCCTCCTCCTCCTCTTCTTCCTCCTGTTCTTCACTCTGTCCCCCCTCCTCTGGCTCCTGCTCCTCCTCTCCCTGACTATGGCCCCCCTCTTCCTCCCGCCCTCCACTGCCCCCCTCTTCTTCTCCATCCTCCTCCTCCTCCTCATCCTCTGAGCGCCGCTGTAACCCATCCCCTCTGCCCAGCACCACAGTGGCTGCGCTGGCCCCTGCCACTGCCTTGCCCTCCGGCCCTGTGGACACATGCAGTGTTTGGTTGTTGAGGTTGACCTCCACGATGATCTGGGACTGCTCCTGGCGGCCATAGGTGCCCGGGGCGCCCAGCGCATCTTCCATCTCCTCACCCCCCTCCAGCTTGCACACCCCACCAGCCTCCTCCACGCTGGCCTCCTTCTCCTCCTTGAAGAAGGGCTGTGCAGGCCCCACGGTGGCTGGCACTGTGTCCCCAGCAGTACCTGCCCCATCCTCCACACGTACAGAGTAGGGGTCAGGGCCCTCGCGGGCATAGATCTTGGGCAGGCCAGGGGCATCAGCCTCTTGCTTGATGTCACAGTAGTAGGGTGGTGTGGCCGGGGTGCAGCTACTGGCTGGCGGGGCCAGCGCAACGGCGGTGCTGGGACCTGGTGGGCCCAGGGAGCGGGCATCCAGCAGCTCCTGGCAGGACGCAGCAATGTCGGCCATCTGCAGCAGTGAGGCAGCGCTGAGCACCTCGTGCACGTTGGCAGCGTTGACCAGCAGCTTGGATGTGTAGATGAAGTTGAGAATCTGCTGTAGGCCACCAGGTGCCAGGGCCTCCAGGGACAGCTCGACGCGCTGCAGCTGCTTGTTCTGCGTGAAGAGCGAGTGGAAGAACTGGCTGTAGGCGGCCAGCACGCCCTTGTGGGCAGGGAAGACGCTGCGCTGCGGCACCAGCACCAGGTCCACGTCACACAGGTCGGGCTGAAACAGGCGCTGCTCGTTGAGGCGGCCCATCAAGCAGGCAAAGTGCAGTGCCACGTCCTCCACCAGCGAGAACTCGGCCGCCGGGGAGTCAGTCTTCTCAACCAGCAGCTGTCGGGTGCACAAGGGCTCAGGATCTCAGTAGTACCTGTGGACACCTCCCATCCCTCCCCGAGGGGTACCTTCTGCCCGTCCCTCCCCGTAGGGGCAAGGAGGTAGCTGGGGTTCCAGCCCAGGACCCTGCCCCTTGGGAGCCAGGTAGTCCACTCTCCTGAGCCTCAGCTCTCTGTGCATGGCAAGGTCACCCTTTAGGGGAAGTAGACAGGAAGGCCGGGGAAGGACCAGGTCTGCGGCCACCCAGGGTGGGGAGCACAGGGTGGTCCAGGAGGATCCTGCTAGCACACCTGTCCCTTCTTCTTCCACCCTATTCCCCACAGGTCCTGGGCCCCACAAATCCTCCCTATTCGACACAACACAACACAATCTGGCTCCCTAATGTCGCTCCCCACCTGCCAGGCAGCAACAAAGGGATTCCTCACCTCCAAGCAGCCAGGGTCACAGAAGAGGAGGCTTTGTGAGGAGGCCAGGCCTAGGCCCAAGCTCCCCATGCTAGTTCTGCAGCCCATAGCCATTACCACTTGGCCAGAGACCACCTGTGGCCCCAGTCACGGCCGCGGCAGATCTCTGTACACAGCGGCAGGTGAGGGGAAGTATACGCCGGCTGTGTCACTTGCCTGTACGCAGGAGCCCAGCCTGGACCCATCTTGAGGGCCTCCACCTGAGGCGCCCCAACTCTCAGCCCCTGCAAATTTATAGAATGAGGGCAACATGCAGCCCTAGCTGCACACAGAGGGCTCCCAGGGTAGGCCGTGGACATGTCCCACACACTGCATCCTCCCGACCCCTGGCCTGGTGGGTGGACCCCTCAGGTCTGTACCACAGCCACAAGCCCAACCCCAGCCCCACCGCTGAACTCGCCTTCCTGTGCCAGTCCTTCCTTAGAGTGGACTGCAGTGGGCAGTGAGTGAGGAGCTCAAGTCCTAGGTCCTTGCATGAGAGCCCACCTCAGGGTAAACCTTAGAGAGCCTTGAGCAGCCACCTGCCCTGCACAGCCAGCCGGAGGATACCCTCTCCTGTGTGCATGCGAGACTCCAGGATGACTAGGCTCTGCTAGGCTCTGTTGGTGTCCCCTTCCTGGGGATCCTCTACATCTGTCCCCCGAACCTGAAGCCACCGTCTATGCCTGTCCCAAAGCTGCTGGTCACCCAGGCTGGGCCAACATAACTAGGACATGACACCAAGCCCCTCCAATCCCCCTCTAACTCACTCTGCCTTATCCACTGGGCCCAACCCCCACAGCAAGACAGGGAAATCGAGGCTCAGATGAGGGGTTCGACTGTCCAGAGTGTGGCCTCCCAGCTGCTAGTGCTGCCCCTTTCTGCTGGCTGGACACAGCTCTATGCAGCTGGATTTCAGAGCCAGCAGCTCCTGGGGGCTCTCCTGGGGAGGGGCAGCAGGGGTGCCCTAGACCCCCACCACCCACAGGTCACTGAGGGGTCAGGATGCAACCGAGGTTCTCCTCATGGCCCCCAAGGTCTCGGGGTGGACAGTGAGGTTGGGGAGGAGTGCTTTGGATAAGGGCTACCCGACTGTCAGGGTCAGATGCCTGGCCACACCAGCACTGTCCTGGGACAGAGATGCTGCCCAGTCCCCAAATGGCAGCCCCTTTGCTAGACACAGTGCCCCCTTCACAGTGCCACCAGCTGTGCTGGCCACCTCAGCCAGATGTACCACTGCCTGAGGATGGGGATGCCCCTCCCCATGCAACCACGCCAGCTGCACCCACACACCCATCCAGGCCCAGCCCCCAGCCTGGCTGTGGTACAGCAGGAGCTTGGCTATGGCTCCTGTCAAGCCCTCAGGCTGTTCACTCTCTGGCCAAGTGCGTCTGTGTGGGGTCACGTGTGGAGGCAGAAACACTCTATACCTGAAACACCTGCCTCAAGCAGGAGGCCCCGGGATGAACCCTGGCACCCACCCGTGCCCGCTCCTCCAGTGCCGCCCCCCCCTCCCCCGCCTGGATGCGCACTTGCACCCAAAGCAGCTTGAGCACCGGCACCAGCTCCTGCTCTCAAGGCGCCTCCTTTCTGGAGAAGGTCCGTGCCAGCTCCTGCCCCCGCCCCTGCTCCCTCCTTGGGACAGACCAGAGAGGCCGGGAGCCGCCCAAGGTCACGCCGCAGCTCGTGCCTGGCCATCAGCCCCATCCCGGATCCAGGACCGGGCGTGTGGCGCCCACGTGGCCGAGGCCGGCGCGAACCTGACCCCTCCCTGCCACCCCGGCCCAAGGAGAGCAGACCGCGGCCTGGCGTCGGAGCCCCCACCCCAGGAATTTAACCCGCGCGCCCGGGGTCGAAAAGCGCTCCGGCTAGGGGCCCGGTGTCGGGACTGGAAGGGGGGCGAGGTTACCCGGGGCCGTGCGCGCGCAGGCGGGGCCGCGGTGATCGGAGAGGCCGGGAAAGGGAGACGCGGGGCCCGCGTACCATGGTGCCGCGGCGCGGGGGGCTCACAGGGCCCCACGGGATCGCGCTGCGCCCGGCGGCCGGGCCGGGGCCGCTCCATGAAGCGTCGTGCCGGGGGCCCCCGCGCAGGGCCGCGCCGCCATGACCGGCGGGAGCGAGGCCCGCGATCCCGTGCAGCTGCGCCCAGCCTCGGGCGCGGCGGGCGGCGGCGGCGGGGGGCGCGGGGCGCGGATTGGAGCCCGCGCGTCAGCTGGGGCCGCCGTCTGGACGCTTAAAGGGCCAGGCCGCCCGGTGCCATGGGGGCGCGGACGCGCGTGGCGCTTTGCCGGGTGCCCCCGCCCGCCGGGCCCTGCCAACACCCGGGCACACGCGCCGCCTAGGGCCCATCCCGGCTGCGGGAAGTTCACCCGGTCTAACCCTGGAGCCCGCAGCTGCATCCGGAGGGAGGGGGGACAGAGACCGCCAGGCCCCACTTATGGCATAGCCGCTCTCCACCTGCTCCCCAGGGTGCAGCCGCACCCTGGCGGCGCGTGCACCCCACCCAGGGGCTTAGACGGGCCCTGCTTGGGGTGAGTCTGCAGTCCCCGTGGACTCTGGCAACTTGCTTGTACTCCGTCCTACCTGGTGGCTTCAGCTACAGCCCTGGTCCCGTGAGATCCAAACCCACAACCGCGAGGCTCAAGTCCTTGAGACTGGGCACAGGCCCGGGCCCAGGCTCCCGCTGCGACGGAGCCTGGGACCTGGGCTGCTTTGGCCTCCAAGCCAGGCCTCTGTAGGAGAGGCAGCCAGGTTTTCGGAATGCTGCTCTGGCAGGGACAGACGCCCATGGGGGTAAGGGGTTGGCCATGCTAGCAGGAGGCTGCAGAAGACCGGTGCCAGGCCCAACAAGCCAGCAGGCAATAGTCTGGACATAGTGGGGTGAGGGCCTGCGGGCCCACGGGATGGGCTGCTGGGTGCCACTGCTGGGCAGTTCCTGGGGAATTGTATCACACAGAGACCATCCTGCCATCCCCCTTGACTGCAGTGCATCTGTCACTGATCCCCTGCAGACACACCTCTCCTTAAGCTTACCTGGGCCACCTGCAGGAGCCCAGCATGTACCTTAGCCTGGGTGGCAGGGCATGTGTTGAGCTGTAGGGTGGATGGGGATAGGCCAGTGAACAGTCCCCATGGTCTCCTGTGACACACAGGTCATCCTAGACAGGGACTGGGCAGGGGCAGCAATGTGCACGGGAAAGACACTCTGGGAAGACGGTGGGGACACCATGTGCCCTGCACATTCCCAGCTCTTCCTCCCAACAGCTCACTTGACTCAAGGTGGTCCTGACACTAGCTGGGAGATGGCAAGGACTGTGAATCCACTGGCTGGACAGAGACCAGGCCCAGAGTGATGCCTGGGTCAAGAGCCCAGGAATGGGGCTGAAGGAGCCCTGCGGAATGCCTGTGAGCTCTGCAGACCCATCCAGCTGAAGCTTGGTCGTGTGTGGCCACCATGACCAGGGAATGGCCTTGGTTACCCCTCTGTCTGGAGGAGGGGCTAAGTGGGGAAGGAATGGGGGCCCTGTGTCCCTAAAGGCCCCAGCCTTAGCGCTGTTTCCTGGCCTCCATCAGCTGGGCTGGGGAGCCCCAGGCAGAGCCTGCGCTCTGGGAGCCTGTTGGTGCCTAGCAGCCCCAACTAGTCCCTTGAAGGGGGCTCACACATGCCAGAGGGGCACCCCTTGAGGCAGCAGGGACTGGGGTTCCTGTAGTTCAGTGCCCAGGGGAGGGGCACTGGAGGTGCTGCCAAGGCCTCAGGCAGCAGTCCTTCTCACATTTGAGGCTGGCACTTTTTACCGTGTCCCTAAGCAGCTCAAGTTCCTCTCTGACTTTGCTGGGGAGTGGGGAAGTGGAGAGCAGACCAGCAAAGCCTGCACACATGCCGTCTCAAGCTGCACAGCTGGCGGGTGGCAGCAGACCCAGGGAGCTGTCCTGGCACTCAGGCCGCCAAAGTGGGGCGGGGCCTAATGTAATATGTAGGCTGCAGTAGTGCTGCATGCAGCCCAGCATCAGGGCATCTCAGGCAGCTCCCAAGATTCCCTCGTGCCCTGCAGGCCCTAGGGATACCATCCTTTCTAGAGGCAAGGCAGGGGCCACTGGTTCTGAGTATTTATCCATCCTTCTAGGAGGATGCACCCCTTACATCCCACACTCTGTTCCAAACAACATCTGAGCTTGAGCTCCCTAGAGGGGGAGATGGCAGAGGGTTAGTAGGCAGGGGCTAGCCACAGAGCACTGCTCACTGAGGTCTTCGAAATTCTCCTGAAAAGCCACAGCCAGGTCACTGGGTCTTTCCTGGCCGTCTGTGAAGACGCGGTGGCAGACTGGGTTTTTTGAGGCATAGGTGGCCAGGGGCCTGGCTACTACAGGGCAGAATCCTCTCTAGGTTGGGCTGGGCAGAGCTCTGGGGTCTGCCCGCACCCCTCACCACCAGAGATGAACAGGGCAGGCGTGGGCTCTTCCTGTGGGCTGCGGAACTGGCGTACCATGGCTACCTGTGGGGCTGGGGGGGTCTCCAAGAGGCCGATGTGCTTGTCCCTGGCTCCCAACTGGGAACAGAAGCAGCAAGTGAGCACAGCTACAACCTCTGCGTCAAACCCCTGGGCACAAACAGGCTCCCACAGCCCCTCCCCATATGGCCGCAGTAACTAGCCCAGCCTTGCACCCAGCAGGCAGTGCCCCGGCTGAGAACAACTGTCTTACAGGGCACCCTGCTCTTCTACAATCATAAACCAAAACTTGCAGTGAATTTATAAATGAGCCAACTTGAAGCCCACTGCTATTTAGAAAATTTGCTGCCTGAAGAAAGAAGTGAACTGGATTTACCAAGAAAGCACATGCTGTGGGGAGACAAAAGTTCAAAGTGCTGGCCAGGCAAATTGTGTGTGTGTGTGTGTGTGTGTGTGTGTAAATATCACTGCATACCCATCTCTGTAAGTGACACATCAGTCAGTATAGCAAGCTGCTGCTGAAAAGTGGAAGCTGTGGGGATATGTGCTGTCCCCAGATAAGGGGACACAGCCCTCCCTCCATGGTGGTGATCTCTGTGTGCAAGTGCCAAAGCCTGGAGGGTGCAAGGATGTCCCGCACCACTTGGGCCCATGCAGTGCAGATAGAGAAGGAAGGGGAGCAGGAAGGAAGGCCTCATCCTGGCCAGGCCGGGAGGAGACGCAGGGCTGCACTGCTGCCCACTAGATGAGCTGGGGCCAGGGTTACTGCAAACAGTAGAGATGCAGACCCGCACAGACTCAGACCAATGGTCCATTTTAATTCCCACAAGGGCCCTTACGTTCAGGTAAATTCAGTCAAAGGTACACATATTAGGCATTGATAGCATGTACAAAAGTATTTTCATTTTTTGAACAATTTCAGCTATTTTATTTGCAGTAAACAATGTTACAAAAAGTTTAATAATGCATTTTCTATTAAGCACATTACATGACATAATTCAATATCATTAAAAAATAACCTCAAAATACAAACCAATCTGCTGTAGGAAGAAAAACTATTTCTATAGTTCACTTAGTAAACATAGAAGTCCAACACTTGCAGCAGGACCACTCTTTTCTGTGGAAAGAAACAGAGGCTTCCAGGGCCTCCCCTCCTGGGTAAAACTCACCCACCCACAGCTTCAATGGGCAGAGGCGCTGCCCGAGGTAGGCACGACTCTGAAGAGCCCTTCCCGCAGCCCCAGAACCTGTGATGAGACTCCTGCACAACTGGCCTTAAGACGGGTCTTCTCTGTGGCCTGATGCAATCACATG
The DNA here is from genome assembly GCA_004027915.1 of Capromys pilorides. Taxonomy (NCBI): domain Eukaryota; kingdom Metazoa; phylum Chordata; class Mammalia; order Rodentia; family Capromyidae; genus Capromys; species Capromys pilorides. Next base: position 17,823 of record PVKN010000313.1, on the reverse strand, counting down.
GACCCTCAAGATAGGAGACAGGGGTGAAGCATTGGAGCAACGGACTCCAGGGGTCACTGCCGGCTTGGGGATGAGGGGACCACTCAGATGGGGTACGGCGCTAAAAGGAGCCTCAAGAGAGGCCCTCAGCTGGCAAGCAGCAAGGTGCCAGCCCTGCATGTGACCCATGAGCCCGCAAGCTGGGCATTCCAAGCCTTCTACAAGGATGATGCCACCAACCCCCACCCTCAGCCTTGGAGATGGTGAGCACAGAACCCAGTCAATGGATGGGTGCTCATTAAGGTGGCTCACCTGTCACACATGCCCACAAAGGGCTAATACACTGGCACAAGTCACTTTTCTTCACTTAACTGGATCTGGCAGTTTCTGTGCAGGTTTTGACCGCCTTTTTCTTCAACAAGTGCTATATTAAAACATCCTCCTCCTTGGCAGACAACTTCTGAAAACCCTTCATGTGAAACACACCTGCTTTATGTTTATTTTTTACTTTGTTCTGCTCTCTAATGTGCCACTGCTGTGGCAGCCAACTGCCCGCCAATCCTGTTCACAAGGGTCCCTTCTGAGGGTGACAGCTTTGCTATCTTGCTTTTGGTGACGGGACTGAACCCAGAGAGCTCTACCACAGAGCTCTCCCAGCCCCTGGACAACAGCTGCAATGCATCCACTGTCACTTCTGCATTCTCTGGGTGTCAGATCCCCTAACTGAGGTCTCTGCTACTTCCCAGGCAAAGGCCTAGGGCAGCAGGGCACAGACTTCAACACCAGACTTCTGACAGGAATTTCTCCTGCATAACTGGATTAAATTGGCACTAAGGTGATTAAGTACACTTGGAGAAAAACCTCAAACTAAAGAGTAAAAAAAAAAAAAAAAAATTACACTAGTTTTTACAGGTCAGCTCATTTTTAGAAGAACCACCCAAAGCCACAAACTAGGATCTCTGTAGCACCCTGGGTACTGCCTTAAGTCTCCTGGGTTACACACGGCTTTACTCTGCTGGCCTGGAACCCAGCAGAAAAGGGAAAACAAGCTGGTCAGAACAGCCTGCTTCTGCTGTTGGATGCCTCTTCCCTGGAGGATTTAAACACAGAGCTCTGCAAAATGCCTCTGAGCTGACAGCAGTCACAATTCTGGTGTGGCTTTTTAGACATTCTTCAATCCATTCCTCTAGAAGTGCACATGGAGCAGACCAGCCCAGGGAGGCCACAAAGCCGCTAGTGTCAATCTTACCTGCTCCAGGGGACTGCAACCTATGTATATGCTTGAGAGAAGCCCCTTCCATATTCAAAGTGAAGAGAGGACAGAAGAAACCATTTTCAGTGCCAATGAATTAAAAAACAAAACCCCCCACACCATTCTCTTCTGCGTGTAACACAGAACAATGCCTGAAGAAGCACGGGAAGGCACCAAGGAAGCACCAAGGCATGAGCTGGAGTGGAATGCTCTCTACCATCTAGACTTCTATAAAAAGCACATATAACAGGCACTCCTTAAGGACAGTGGAAGAATTTACAGTTACGACAACCACCAGCTGGCCGCAGTGTGGTCACTGTCAGCGCAATGACCACCTCCTCGAGCCCTCCTGTGCCCGCCAGTGAGAGCCTGGGTGGTCTGCTTCCAGAAGGCCACGGGACTGGGACAAATGCTTTCGCCCCGGGCAGTTCTCCACACAGCTCTCTGGCCATGAGTACGCTAAAACCTGAAAAACGGGTAAAAGGAATCTGTATTCTAAGGAAACTGTGAGATGGCGAGAAATAGTCTACCTAAAATAATGTCACAAATTATACTTATATAAATCTCACAATTTCTTGATTCAAGAAAATGAGAATTCCATAGTTGGTTACTGTAAAATGTGGCATAAAAATATTTCTAAGAGACACATCCATACTTAAATTCTGCTACACACTTACACAAGGGAGCGACAAGGAGAAGTGTCTTTCTCTGAAAGTCACCTCTGACAGCGAAGTAGTACAACAGACTGTCATCAGTTTCTGAAACTTTTAAGTTATCAGATATTTACAAACAAAATATAATTTATATCAAAAAGGTCGTTTTCAACTGTATCTGCTGCTTTCACTGGGGCTCCGGTGATGAGAGTAACTTCGGTCACTTTCACTGTTAGAGCCGTAAGATCTACAACTCCTGTGTAACAAAACAAAACAAAATAATGCATAGAAATCTTAACTCTTCACCCTTGGAATCCCTCCCATGGTTTCCTTTCTGAGGGGAGTGGCTTCCCAACACTACTGACCACCCAGCACAGGGGTGGACACTGGGTTTCAATCGTGGCAATGCCACGCACTCCTTTCTTGTTTTTGAGACAAGATCTCACTATGTAGCCAGGACTGTCCTCGAACTCTTGGCAGTTCTCCTGCCTCAGCTTCTCAAGGGCTAGAATTACAAGCGTGCACCACCATGGCCAGTTTCTGTTACCACTCACTTCTCAAGGGTGTTGAAGTGACAGCTGGTGATAACATCAAGGGTAAAATAAAGAAACCTCACAGCATGGGAAATTTTACTGGAAATACATCCAAGTATGTGGGCAGAATAATTTTCTATGGTACCCAAGACGAGACCCAATATTTGATTAGACTGCCTGAGAAAAGGAAGATGCACACGTAGTTATTTTGGAGGTTTTTGTTTGTTTCTTGTTTTTTGTCTTTTTGACACAGGGTCTCACTGTGCATTTCAGACTGACCTTGAGCCCACTTTTGTAGCCCAGGCTGGTCTCGAACCGCACTGATCCTCCTGCCTCAGCCTCCCAAGTGCTGGGATTACAGGTGTGTGCCACCATGCCCAGCCTGCACACATAGTTATTAATGTATACATAGTTATTTATGTATGTGATCAGGGTCTCATTACCCAGCTCAGACTTGTAATGATCCTCTTGTTTTCAACCTCCCCAGGGCTAGAATCACAGGCATGTGCCACCATGACCAGATTCATTTGCTGGCTCACTGTGGCCCAGTGGCATGGCTGGCATGTGGGACGAGGGATGCAGACATAGTTCTGTTGAAGGCCCAGAGCCCAAATGAAGCCTAGCAGAGGTGGGGGTACATCACCTGCCTATGATCACTGCTGCACAGACCAGGCACAGTGGTGTACACATGCAACCCCATCCCTCGGGAGGTAGAGGCAGGAGGAGAGTTTGGGGCCAACTTGGGCTACCCAGTGGGTTCAAAGCCAGCCCAAACTGTGTGAGACCCTGCCTCAGTCATGGTAGTAACCTAACAAATAGACCACATATGGCAAACACGGGTTGCAGATAATACAGAGCAGCTGGCAAGAAAGGGAGCTGGGGCAATGGAGACTCCACTGAGGACACAGCAGCTGCCTCCACGGTGCTGAGGAAGAGGATGTTTCAGGACTGGGGGCGGGCAGCAGGCTGCAGCAGAAACCTCAAGGATGCAAAGACATGGAAAGGGCACCTATCTGTAGGCAGAAGTAAAGGATCAAGAATCGAAGCTGGAGGGCTGAAGGGAAGGGTCCTGCAGGCTGGCCAAGTGCCCCTCCCAGGATGCCCAAGCACACCACCACTGCAGAGAAGGCCTGCAGGCACAGGAATTGGGTGGCAGGGCCAGAGGCCACCAGAAAGGGATAGTTAAGAAGTTACCAGAGGGACCGGCACTAGTCAAAATATCACATAAAACACAATATACAAAACACATAAAAATTATTTTACTAAACTGACAAAAGAAACCTCAACCTTGCCATGGAACCAATGGCTATGACATGTCCTATATTACTTTTTATCTTATTTAAAAACTGGCAACTTGGCTACTGTAATCAAGTAGCCTGATTTTAGGAAGTGGCTGGAATGTAGTGGCCTTTTCTCTTCATTTTTCCTAAAGAAGAGCACGTTCAATGATTCACGAATGTTTAAAACTCACCTGAGTTTTACATGCAAACAAAATGCAGCAGATAGTACGTGGCAACTCTTAATGTCGAGGTCACTCTCAACAGCTGCCTACGTTACTAACATGCAGGAAGAGAGGACGCCTGGCCTTGGAAGCTATGCTTTCTCCCCACTAGTGGTCAGAGCCTGCTGCACTGAGAGCCCACAGTAACTCCAGCGACTCTAAGGAGGGTCCCTTGCCAGGCGCGATGGCACACACCTGTAACCTCAGCACTCAGGAGGATATTCATGAGATAAGGCCACCTGGGCTACCCAGCAAGACCCCATCACAAAAACCCAGGCCCCCCAACCCCATAGAGACAACAGAAGGACCTACCTAGACCACCTGTTATAACTTCTGCCTCGGTGGTAACTGTCACTTCTCTGACTTCGACTGCAGCTCCGACTCCTACTGTAGGAGCTGTCATAGGTGTAAGACCTGCTTTAACAGCAACAGCACACATTCAATTTTCCCATTCAAAAACTGTATTCCCATTACCTCTTAGCCTGGAACATGAGCACACAGTGACAGCAAAAGGACACAGGCATAGCAGCTGCCCCTGTCAGATCTGTCACACTAAAGAGAAAAGCATTCATTTTTTTGCATTCAGGACACTTTTTTTTTTTTTTTTTTTAATGTATTTGGTACACTGTCTTACCACACAGCTCGGACTCATAGTAATTCTGTTTTCAGTCTCCCCAGCACTGGGAACACAGGCGTGTGCCACCAAACCTGGTCTCAGTGGCCTGCTGAGCACACCCAGGGGCAGGGCTGGCACAGCATATGGCCTGCTGAGCTATCTCACCAACCATTCTGCATTGAAAAATAACACAAAACTAATACTGAGTCTGAGTGACTCAGATAGACTTTACTGGGCAATTATATCTAACAAACACCCACTGGCACAATTTGCCATTGTCATTTTCTCATCAGAATAAAATAGGCCAAAAGATTAAAAACTCATAAAGTCCTTGTTTAGAAAGATTGATTTGAGAAGACAAATAGGCATGAAGTTATTGAATAAGAAATGCCACATTAGGACCAGTGGTAGAGGGCAGATGCAGGGCTCCAGGCCCAGTACCATGTGATACCACACCCACCCACCCCTAGAAGGGTCTCTGCACTCTGCTCCTGGTGGGACACACATCCTGTCCTACCTGGACCTGCTGCGGGCGTCGTAAGAACTGCTCCTCGATCTGCTCCTGCTGGACGTCCTGTGGGACCACAGGAAAATCATCACCTTGGGGACAGTGACCAGGTTCATCAGATTCTAGACTAGTTCTCAGCCATCCGGGGGCACCTTGGAATTCTACTTTCCTATCCAAAGTCCTCTCAATGCCCTAAAAACCCACCAGATATCATGAGAAAGATGAAGCTTTGTGCCATCCCCACAAATCATCCATGAGACAGTCACTAGGAAGGCTCTGACTCAGGCAGGCAGGCCAAGGCTCCACACATGGGACAGCAATGAGTACAGAGAAGCCACAGTCTCACATACATTCAGAGTTCCAGGCGGAGAAGCAGGGAGCAGAACATAGACATTCCTCCTCAGGGTCCCCTGTCATCTTCCTGCAGCTGCTCCTTAACCTGGGCTATGGTGACTAGTGTGCCCTGGGTAAATGTACTAGGGCTGAAGAGGGAGTGTCGGCCTCTGCCCACTCTGAGATTCCACAGAGGAGTGCCCAGGAGTGGCCGGGCCTTACAAGCCCACCTGTGGCTGTCATAGCTTCGGTAGGATCGGCTGTGGCTGTGGCCTCGGCTCTGCCATCCTCGGCTCCGGCTTCTGGAGTAGCTTCTTGATCTGTGAAGAGTGTATGTGAAAACACCAGTGTGCCAATCACTCTGCCACACTGGCACTATGGACACCATCAAGGGAGGGACACTGCTAAGGAAGACCTCTAGCCGTTGGGCAGTGGCTCTGGCACTGACACTGCTCATGTGGTAACTGAGGAATGAGTGCAGCTCGAAGTCAGGAGAGAGTAAGGAAAAGCCACCACTGATCACAGTGCAGCAATGGTCACATATCCCCGGCTCTGACACAACGCAGAGTGAGAAAGGCCACAGACCACATCTTCATGTGGGAAAGCTGTCATTTATAAAAGATCCCAGAAATGCACAAGTAAGACCATCTACAGAGAGAAAGGTTTCTAGATGGAAAACCAGGAAAATTGTAACACCGATTTCCAATAATGGTTATTTCTAGGAGGGCAGAGAAAGTAGGGTGGCACGGGTATGCCACAGCTCTATGTTTTATCCTACATGACAAGTGCAAAAAGATCCATTATACTATTTTCTGTGTGCTTTAAATCATTCACCTCTGCGTCTACCTACAATCAGACAACTGTCTTCTCTTTCACTGATAGCAGTTTCTTAAGCCCCGTCTGTTCTCTTCTCCTGGAATCCCTGCTGCCTATGCCCCCAGACCCATTACAGATATCCGGAATTTATACTCGTCCCTCACTGTGACAGTCCCCAGCTAAAGAGGAACAGATGCCCCTTTGGAAAACAAAAGGAAAATGAACACTGCTTACCTATACGATGACGTCGAAGTTCTCGAGCGACTTCTGGAGCGACTATAGGAGACGGACCTGGTTCTGTGTCGGGATTTGGTTTCAGATTTACTTCGAGATCTACTTGGACTCCTGGACTGACTGTCCCCATCCCGACTAGGTGTCTGCTCGTCACTTGAACTTTCCTGATTTCTTGGTCTCCGGTTTAGGCGTGCCGTCTTCCTCACTTCATCGAAGAGCGACCCAGGGCGAACTTTGTTTTTGCTTTTGATTTCTATCCTTAAGCCTTGGGGTTTCACCTCAAGTCCCATGGTCAGGGCCTTTGCCTCTATGGCACTGGCTGTGGAAGCAGGTGGGGCCCCCAGGTTCCCCGCACCCTGCAGGGGCTTCCACTTGTTATCCGAGAGGCTGCCCTGGCTCTTCCCTGCTGCCTCCTTCTTCCCAGCACCTTCACTGCCACAGGCTACACTGCTGTCTGGCTTCCCCCTTTCTCCCACCATCCTGTTTTCAGTCGTGCTACTTTCCTGTCTCACACTGTCTACTTCTTGAGCTTCTGTGTGCAGGTCTAGCCCCACAACACTCATCTGTGGAGTGCTTAGCTTTGAACTAGCAAGAGGGGATGTCACCTCTCCCTTGGCTGGGGAGTTCCTCTCGGGTGTGCAGATCTCCATGTTATCATCTGTCTGAAGCACACCCTCTGCTACATTTGGGGCACCTTCTTCATGCTGGGTATTTTGGAGCACACCAGCCCCCTCATCCTCAGGATCGAAAGCCATGGGACAAGTGCCAGGGTTAATGTCACCTTCGGGAAGCTGACTGAGGGCTGGGGAAACACTCACTGTGCTGTGTCGACCTGAGAGCCTGCCTTCGTCACAGGCTTTCTCAGTGTAGGGAGTATCGGTTCTGCTCTCAGAAAGCTCTTTTTCTTCCTTTGACTCCTGGGTGACTTGCTTTTCGTGAGCCTCCTCCTCTTCCTCCTCCTCCCCAAACTCTAGTGGAGGCTGCCAGTGAAATGCCTGCTTTCGTTTCGGAGGCTTGTGCTTCTTCTTGTCTTTTTTCCCTTTGCCTTTCTCTTTCACTTTCTTGCTATGCACCCTTTTAAGAGTTTCCTTTGACAAACGTTTGTGCTTCTGTGGCTTTTCTCTGTTGACATCAGAGTTAGAATCTGACCCCTCAGAGGCAGAGGTCAAGGGCTGCCGCTTGCTGGATTTCCACACACCGTCGTCGGACAGTGACGCGTCTGCTGGAGATTTTGTCTTGGATTTGAGTTTGATGTGCACTGCACTAACCTCTGATTCGGAATCTGACGTTGCCTCCCCTTCCTCCTTATCGGAAGCCCTTTGGGAAGCCTTCTTACTGTTTTTAGTTATATCTCGTTCTGAATTTGACTCAGAGTCCCACTTACTCCCAGCATAATTCTTCCTTTTGGGCTTATTGCCATTTCTAAAGTGATCAGAAAGATTCTCTTTAGAATTTCTTTTCTTTGAACGTGAGTGTTCTGGTTCAGCTTTGGTTTTCTCCGCCTCTCTGCCTTTGGCCTGTTTATTATTGGCTATCTCCATCCTGCTCTGCTTCCCTTTTTCCTGGGCTGAATGTGTGACCTCAACACCTGCCTGCTCGCTGTCTGAGGAAGACTCTGTGGATGGCCTGTTCTCACCATGCCTTTTTCTCTGGCGTGAAGACCGGTCTTTACCTTTGCCATGTTTACTGCGCGGTGTCTTTTCGGAGCTTCTGCTATGTCGTTTATGGGAAACATTACTTTTTCTCGCACTGGATCTCAGTGTCCTCCTGGCCCGTCTCTCCTCAGCACTGCTAACAGAAGTGTACGAGGATGACCTACTGCACCGTGAACGATCGCTATACTTACCTCGTGAACGAGACCTAGAGGACGGAGATCTAGACCTGGAATGCGAACTAGCTCGACTATGTGACCTCGTGTAGGATCGAGAGTAAGATCTGCTCCTAGAAGATCTGCTCCGTGACCTCAGGGAGCTTTCAGAACTTCTACCACTGTATTTTGAATAAGCACTCCGATCACTTTCTGAGTTTTTTCCTCTTTTATGGTAGGATGATGAACTGCCAGTCTCTTTGATATTTGTTAAACTGTAAGTACTTTGGATGGGCAGCAAATGAGTTGTTTTAGCTTTCATTTCCTGAATTCGCTCATAGGAGGGTTTCCAGGGCTTCTGTCCAGGCTTCCACCTGGAAGGGGGGGGACTGTCACTCAGTGGTATTACTGGAATATTTTCTGTTACTACTGGTTGTACTACAACATTTTCATTTTGTGGCACTGATGCTCTTAACGATTCCATTTTGACTGGTTTGTTTTCGCTTAACTGAGAAGCTGTTCTTCTTGGTGATTTTGAGGCTGTCCTTCGGTGTCCTGACTTGGAACTAGATCTGGACTTGGATCTACTCTGAGAATGGGATGAGGATTTTGATGCAGTCCTTGATCTGGAGCTCCCTCTAGAAGAGGACCGAGAGGGAGACTTTGATCTGTAGGAGTCCCTGCTGGAATGTGTGGAAGAGCTCTGCTCCTCTCTGTCAGATTTAGACCAGGCCCTCTTTGATGAGTGACGGGATGAGGAGGAGGAAGAGCGGGACCTTCTTTCTCTGTCATAGGAGGATTTCATCTGTCGAGTGGAAGATTTTGAAGATTCTATGTCAGACAGGACAACTCTTCTCTTCTTTGGCTGTTTGTGTCTTCTGTAGTGTTTCTGTTTTTTGGCTTTCTTTTTATGCTTAACTCTTTTTTCCTTTCTGTGTTTTCTATGGTGACCATCAGAGTGTCTTGCTGTACTAAGGTCTGAGTAATATCCACTATAGGACCAAGACCTGGATCTCTGTGACAGGCTTCTCTCATCCCACCGACTTGAGGAGGGGTCGCTTAACCTACAGACAAGGACATGGTATGAAGTCACTGGGAAGCATACCTTCAATGTCTTGAAACAATTCAAGACATTGAAAATAAAATTAACACTTCAAACATGGCTAATAAGCATGAGTTCACGGGCCTGGTCTCAATCTTACACTTTCAGAGATGAGTAACAACTCATGGCAGATCCACTTACAGAAGCCTTTTTAGTTTTCAAGCTAGGGAAGGAATTTCCAATTTGCAGGAAGTGGGAAAGTCAAGTCGACTCATCCTAAGAGCACCACTGCCAGGCTGAGCTCCTGACTAGGATCTGCTTACAACCTCGTTCTTCTACAAGTAGTTTTTGAGGGAGAGTCAAAGTAAGTTCCCCAACAATTGTTTTATCTTTTACGGTGCTAGAAATCAAACGCAGGTTCTCACAAGTGCCAAGCAAATATTTTGAATGTTTTATCTGAGCCGTACACTCAGCCCTTGCCAGAACTGTTACGACTGAAGCTATCCTGATTTGTTTTCCATCCTCCTCACAGAGGCTATCCAGACTTGCTTCTAACTACTTAAAATAGAAACTGAGGAAAAAATGACTCGAAAACTGATGGAGGCAACAGCAGGGCTCAAATTGAGACTCCTCAGCACCACTATGGGTCTTTCTGTCCCAACAACCACTGTGGAACACCTACAGAGAAGATGAAGGATTACACAGGGCTGCCTTGGTGCGTTTTGCACTGGCTATTTTGGGCCAAGCCCATGTTTGGAGCACCCACTGTGTGGGTTCTCTGAGATGAGACAGGTGCCTTTCTAAAGAAGCAACAGTCTGTGGGCACATAAGGACAGGTTTTTCTATCTGTCCATTCATTTGTCAGTGATGACCCCTGACTAGGAAAGACTCTGCCACAGTATATGACTTTAAGGTCTTGATTACTTCTAAACCTGAGTTCTTCAAGCCATTCAGTAGAGGCAAAACCATTTTGAAAGCCATTCATCTTCTCCCAAAGCCATGTGCTTTATCTAGTTAAGAGTACTACCTTCCCCAAGTATCCCCAAACGTGTTCCCGTTGGGCACAACTTCATTCCCACCATAAGCCTTTAGTGGAAAGCGTGAGCTGGGGCTACATTCCTGTAACACTCGAGCCATCACAGGCACTGCCTGGTGCTGCCCGCCCAGCTCTCACTTGTCGCCTTTACTCCACTTCTCTCCACTCGGTGGTCGGTATGCTCTCAGCCTCTGCATCTCCTCCTTCCAGTGAGGGGGAGTTTCACTGCTGTCGTCATTCTCAGACTCTGAGCAGGATCTTGACCGTGGAGGCGTGTGATAGCGCTGTACACAAAAGGAAACAGCTACTTTTAAATCCCCTCTCAATTACAGGCAGCTAGAGACAAAGTCAGGCAAAAACCCAACCTCCTTTACTTTCAGAGGCAATGATTAAGTACCAAAAGAACGGAACAAGGTTTTTTTTTTTTTCAGAAACAGGGTCTCGCTATGTAATTTAGCCAGTCTTCAACTCACTATGCAGCCAGGGCTGGCCTCAAACTCACAGCAATCCTCTTGCCTCAGCCTCCCAGGTACTGGGATTGCAGGCATGTGCCACCACACCCAGCCAGAAGCAAAGTTATTCCAAATATAAGGCATTCAGAGAGGCTGAGTGGCTGCTACTGGGAAGCGCTGCAGCTCCCCTCTAATCCCTCACGAAAGTTCCCTCTTCAAGTCTTGACAGCTACACTGTACTCACCCAACATACCGTCATGTTCAACAGCCTAGTTTACAGGACATTCATTTCATACTGAAACCTATCCAAACATAACCATAAACTGACACACAACTATGAAATGTACAACTAACTTCTCACAAAGATTTTCTATTTCACCTAAAACCAAATGTAGAATTTTACTAATAGGTTAAAGAAAAGTCACTGTGAAGTAATTTGCAAAAGAGAAAGTCCTAACACACATACAATGGTGCCCCTTCCTTTAATCTTCCGCCCGGACTTTGACACAGATGGCTTCTGATCACTTACAGCAGGTGCAACATCTGGAATCTTCCTAAAAAAAAAAACATTGGAATGAAAATTAAAACTTGGCAAATATCAGGTAGTTTTCCCAACATTTAAATGCAAAATTTAAGTTTCTACTATGAAAAGCCAGCTTCAAAATATTTTCTGACATAAAGACTACTTGAAATTCAAGTTTCGACTTCTATAATTCAAGTCTGGTAGACAGATAGTCACCTCTATCTGCTCACACATGTCTGGGGCTGTCTGCCTGCAGTGACCCCTGCTTTACACTTCTTGGGGCACTAGAAACCACACAGCACAGTTACAACTGGCCAGCATTCCAGCCCTGCTCACAGCACTCGTCTGCACAGCACTTGTCTTCAGACACGATGATGATACTCGTGAAACCACACTGCAGGGCAACATTACCAGATGAACAGTAACAACGTACTTCAGGAGAGAACACAAACGCTGAACACCTAAGCAAAGTGAAATGGAACTCCACTCTAATTAGTAGGCCTATAGTAAATGGATGTTACTCAACTTTTATTATACCTTGCATCTTGTTGATAAAACATTTGTGGAGAGCTAGAGGTATAATTCAATTCAAGCCCAGCTTATAGACAACTTAGTGAGGTCCTGTTTCAAAATAATTTTAAGGGCTGGGGAGATAGCTCAGTGGCTTAAGTGAATGCCCAGAAGGCACAAGATCCTGAGTTCAATCCCTGGTACTACAATAAAGGAAAGAGAGAAAGAAAGAGGGGAGGAGAGTTGAGGGGGCTACAGCTCAGTACAAAAGCCCAAGGTTCAAACTCCATTACCCCACCACCACCCAATTTTCCTGAGACAGGATCTTGCTAAGTTGTTGCCCAGGTTTGGTACTGATATTAGGATCCTCAGATAGTTGGGATTACACTGTAACCAGTTAGACCAAATCTAAAGCTGCACATTGGCTTTTGCAAAGCAGAGAAGTTTCACTGAGCAAGTTAACAATAACAACATTTACAATACTAGATATTTAATTAACATGCAATTAATTTTGTACTAGCAAAACTAGAACATCCGTTTCATCCCTCAAATGAATTGCAAAAGCTCAAGTAGCTCTCTATTTAATAACCAAACACTTAGGGCTTTAACAAAAGGTCTATGTAGGAAGGCCAGTAAAGAAGGAAATCTCAGAACTCCAGCAAGAATCTCTCAGCTGACCAATTGGCCTAGCCACCTTTCTTTACCGCTGTAGTCAAATTCACATTCTAAAAGGCAACCTACTTGCTAGTCATTAATCTAGTGTCTCCTATAGAACCTTTCAGCGTGCTCTGAACCTGGGCCTTGTTCATGGAATGAAACATGAAACTGCAATGAACTGATGAGGAGTTTCTATTAGAGAAACAAAAGCATATCAATTCATCATCCTACTTACGGCTCGGGCTCCAGTGGGACAACAGGCACATCTCTTCTCAGTAAAAATCGGTTCTCAGGCACTGGAGGAATCTCTTCTGGGCGGACAACAGGCTTTTCCCTTTTAGCATTTGAATCCACTGCTCTTTTTTCATTGGTGTCACTCCTCTCAGAGTGGCTTTGAAAAAAACAAACCAAGGCAGCAATTAAGATGTGTACTACTGCTGCGTTTCATAATAATAAAAGCATGTAAACTGGACAATAAAATAATAGCAAAACTATTGACAATTTACAAGTCTCACTCAAAAGGATTTCATATTTTTTCACAGAAAACACAAAAATTTTCCCAGAGTACTACGATGTTGATATGAAAATTGTAAAACGATTCTAACTTTTTAAGTTTCAGAGATTATTTTCTGATTACACATAAATCTTTGATATGAAATGTCTATGCTCCTCTTAGATTTGCCAAATTCCAGTTTAGACAGGAACCAGAAACACTAAGCCTGTCACCGACAGCTAGTAACACTGCGTCTAGAGTCTACACAGCCTCGGGGCTCGCACTTACGCATTTGGGCTCACAGCGTGTTTACTCCTTGGTTCTTCTGAGCTGCTGACCTCCTTTCGCCTCCTCTTAGAATGCTTCGCTTTCGGCCTCCTCTTACGCTTTCTTCTCCTGCTTCTCTCATGTTCTACTTCACTTTCTGAAGATGATTCTGAAGAGGAAGAGGAACTGGAAGAGGAATCTGAGTCTTCTGAATGTATTGGTTTCTTCCTTTTTTTCTCAAAAACTTTAAATAAATATTAACAAAAATATTAGTACTAGATTACAGTACTTACACTTTCAGACTAAATAATGTGATGACTATTATAAAATAGGCTTTTGTATAGCAAACTAAAATTGAAATTTAAACTTCTTCCTAGTTGATAAAACAATTGCTCACAAAAGACTATAGGAGGCCTGAACTCTAAATGGGTCAGATAATAGGAAAGTAAATAACTACATAAGCTGACAAATGAAAGTGCTCAGGAGGAAAAGTAAATCTTAAGAACAATTAAGAGGGAGCAGGGAGGGAGGGCGGGGCCGTGCAGATGATTACTGACCAAGGTTCTACTGGGAAAGAAGAGCATCACAAGGCCCCTGGGTAGCACATGGTGATCATGCTGGGAGGCAGAAGAGGAGGAAGAGGGGAGGGAAGAGGTTGGAGAGCCAGACTATCTAGAGCCTCCAAGACTACCACACAGACTTTAGCTCTGGCTAACAGGGGAGCTTTCTTTGGTGCAAGAAGGACATCAACTAGGGATCGACTGGCTACTGTAGCAGTGCAAACTACAGGGGCCTATAGATATAAGCAAGATATGAGAAAAGATTAGAGAAGAGCAAGGAGTATGAGACAAGGCAAACGGCCAGGAGGTCACTGCACGGTCCAGGCATACAACACTGATAGCACAATTCTGGCTGGCAGCAAGGGGAAATATCAAGAGGAGGGGCTGGAGAAGATGTGCAGGCTGGATATGGGCAGCAGATCAGATGTCAAGAGCTAACTTTATACCCCACAGACCTTTATTCTTCCACAACAATATAGGAGTACTCCTACACCTTCAACAATGCTCTACCTGCATCCTAGTCCCCCCACCCTCAACAAGGTCTTACCATCTTTCGTTGATTTTGTGGCAAGCACCCCACAGTCAATAACTCGCACATCCGCATAAGGTCTGCTCGCAGCATCAGTTTTCAGATTTTCTATTTGTTCGATAACTTCAAAACCAGAGATAACCAGTCCAAAGACAACATGTACCCTGTCACAATATAAATTCAGGTGAGAATTGGCTACAAAGCTATAAACAGTACAGGAGACAAACATTATAACTGACATGTCCACCAACCAGAAAATAAAATCGAAGTGTTTGATGTATGAAGCAATTAGAAGGGAATAAAGCTTGAAAGGTGTTTCAGAAAAGCAAATATCTGAATCTGGCCTCAGCTTTTTTGCCTTTCTAAAAGTGTTCTGTACCCATTTTCCAGTTAGGAGTTCAAAAACAGGCTGCACCTAGTAGTGGGAAACTTCCTTTACAGTCCCACTCAGCAATGTATAGCTGGGAAGCCCGCACATGGCCCAGAGACCCTTTAAATGACATCAGAGTCCTGGGATCTCAAAGCCACCACACTCATGATCTTCCAGGAAGAGCAGGACCATGAGAGATTAACCCAAACATCAACAAGAGTGACTAGGTACGTGTTTACCCAGGTGAGCCAGTCTCTCTAGCTCCCTACTCATTCAACAACTCCCCTGTGTGAGAAGAACAGAAAGCTTACCCATCCAGGTGTGGAGCAGGCTTTGTAGTACTGTGTGATAAACATCCACACAAGATGAGGTCAAATACACCGTGTTGAGGTGGAGAGAGTGCAAGGGTTTAAACATAGCATGTGGAAGACAAAGAAGTAAAGATAAAAAGATAGGGGGAAAGTTAAACACAATATATATCTAACACTAAAGACCCCCAAACAACTGTAGCCATTAACTGATTAGAAAGTCAAGATTATAATGAATTGCAAAATCATCTCTATTAGGCAATATGTATACAGACTTTAAAAAATAGGTTTTATTTCACATATAACCATAGCTACATAACAGATGCTTTAAAATTAAAGTTACTTTCAATTCTAAGACAACAAAAACCACATGTAAAAGAACTCAGAATTTATCAGTATAAACAAAGAAGGCCATGTGCATTTGCCCCATGGAAAGGGGTGGTGTGGGTCGGGAATCTGCCCATACATGAGTGAGTTCTATCACCCCTTATATTTGAGTCCTCTGTAGCTTTTAAGCAGGCAAATCAGGCAAGGTCTCAGCAATCCTACTCCCCCAACTTCCTGCCACTCTTCTTTCACTCAAAGTGAAATTCTGCCACCAACTGCAACTCTGAAAACAGGATGAAGGTTTGTTTCCCTTCATCATTCTGCCAATCCTTCTAACAGCATACTACAGGCATCTTTAGAGTCCCACAGCCCAGAAAATATTCTGCTAGTTTCTTCTATGATCCCCAACTATCAAAGAGTCATTCTTGAAAGTCTACTGAGACATACTTTCAAAGCTAGCTGGTTCTCCGAAAGCATTTCCACACATCTTCACACTATGTGAACAGGACAGTAAAAACCAAAAGCAGGAGCTGGGGAGACAGCTCAGCGGCATAAGCGCCTGCCTGGCAAGCGCAAAGTCCGGAATTCAATCCCCAGTACCAAAAACAAAACAAAAAACCCAAAGCAGACAATTAAAATTGTACAACACAAGCATCTTAGTTTATAAGAATGAAAAGCAGATTTGAGAGAGAAAAAAAGTCGCTAGATAACAGGGCATGTTTAGCCAGTGAATTGTATCAGAAACTCCATACACATTTTAATGTTCTTTTTTCTTTTGGGGGGGGTCTTTTTGAGACAGGGTCTCGCTATGCAGTTCAGGCTGGTCTTGAGCTCACTTTTGTAGCCCAGGCTGGTCTTGAACTTGCACTGATCCTCCTGCCTCAGCCTCCCAAGTGCTGGGATTACAGGCGTGCGCCACCATGCCCAGCTTTAATGTTCATTTTAAGGAAATTCTAAGACATGTATGTCAACAAAACACAATTTTAAGTTAACTTCATAACAATGATAAAAATCTTTAACGAAAGTTGTAATGCTCATACTTACATTAAGAATATTCAGTTCTGTAAGACAACTAAGTGTTTAATTGAAAAAATAAAATATCAACTTTAGAAGATTCAAAAATATAAAGAAAACTGAGTTTTAAAACCACAAGTCTTAAAATACTCTTTAGAAGCCTGAGAAGTAGAGATTCAGGCCAATATAACTATAAAAATTTAAACAGGCAGCAAAAACAAAGAAAAAGTAAAATAAGCCTAGCAAATTGGTAACCACCAATGCTAACTCATTACACCAGCACCCAGAAACCACTGTGGACGGTAATCGCAAAACAGAAACGTGCTTCCTTCCCATAGTCCTAAAACTTTACCAGAGTACAGGAAAAGTAACAAGAAGCCAGCACATCAGCTAGACGTATACTCCACTGCACAAAGGGGGGAAAAGAGTGCACCTGAAGAAGCAGAAATCCCCACTGCACACTGCAGCAGCATCAGACATGCGCAAGGACACAGCAAGGTGCCCTGCTCAGGTCCACTCCACCCTAGCCCCTCGATCAGCTCCACAGGCCTGGGACCAGGAGACCACACCGGGCTACGCCTCCTGCCCCAGGTATTGGTTTTAATTCAAAAGAAAACTTGAGACTAAACAGAGTCGATCCTTGATTGCAGGAATAAAGAAAATGAATAGAGAATCGATTCTTTGGTTTGACCTGCCCGGCCTGACTAAATGGATGTGAATAGTTAACCTGTGTCTGCAACTCAGAATACAGAATATAAGAGTATTTCAGTTGAGTTAAGAGTACATAGTAAAAATGCTAAAAATATTTAAGAAGAAGCCCTCTGGGAATAAAATCCCAATGTAAAGCAGGCTTACTGGTACTGGGCCACGGTCTACACAGATAAACAAAGAACATTAGCAAAGCTGCAAAGAGAGGGTGGCACAGGGCAGAGGGAACGAGCTGCTCAGCCTCATGACTGAGCCGGCACACAAAGCCCACCACGCTGCGGCACTCGCCTTCCAAAACGAGGCAGCTCTTTAAAGAGCCATGCAGCAGGGACAGGCACCTGAAAAATAGGACCTTAAGAAGGCCAGAAACTACAACGGATGTGTACATTTCTATACAGTCATTTAAAAATATCAAAAGGAGAAGCAGCCAAAGAATATTTTAAACTCTTACAATATTTACACATTTCTATTTTCTCTTGTCACCACCTATAGACCCTGATTTTCTAGTTTCTCCCACTCGAATCTACTTTAAAAATACAGAGCAAAATCTAACGTTCACTTAAACCTTATAAATCCTAGAAACTGAAAAGTGTTACCATTATTCCAAAAGCAATCTAAATTTTCTGTCATTAGTAGAGACAATCTTGGCCTTATGCAGAAATTATTCATTTCACACTGTAATAAGATCTAAAATTATAATATAAAATATAATCCCACTTTCCCAACAGAAGATTGTAGAAAAAAATTTAGTGCAAACAAGCCACTAAAATTAAGATACACTTGTCAGGATTAACC
>PVKN010000312.1:0-79440 GCA_004027915.1 Capromys pilorides | reverse complement strand
TTTTTTAACCTTAAGAATTTCATAGGTATTTCATTATACATTTGTCAAATGTCACCTTGGAGAAATTTGAGGTCAGATTGAATTTCCTCCTTTGTAAGTGACTTGCTTTATCCATTTAGGTATGTAAGTATTCTACTTTATCTTCATTTGGTAACTAAATCAATGTGTGTTAATGTCAGTTAGTCTATGTCAATTTTTCTGATAAATTTTTCAAACTGAACATTCAGTTCTTCCTTCATTTCCAAGATTTTTCTGCCTATATTGCACACCTGAGTATCTTTGTGTTCCATTTCAGGGCCTTTAATTTAGGGCTACTAGTAATTATGCTTAGGGTAGCCTGTCTTTGTCATTTCTATTATCTTCTAGTGGTTTTAGTAGCTACCTTTTCCCCCCACATGTATTCTACCTCAGCCTTTCCTACACATTCCTTTTGACTTTTTACTTTATGTTGCTGTCTCTGGCTTATTTCTTATATCTGCATTATTGTTTGGTCCTCTATTATTTCCCTTTAGTTCCATAACCTCCCTGCCCATCTCCTTCTGATGTTTCATTGTCTTGTCCTTGAGTGCTTTGTCTTATTGATTTCATACTATTAATAAGGCCTTCTATAACAGGAAGAACTTGCCGGCAATATTTTATTCTTCAGGTTGTATTTTGTTCTAGACTGGACTCGTTTATTTTTTGTAGTCTTCCTTCTTCTCCCTCTTCCTACTGTCCCTTCTTCCTTCCTGTAGTTTGGCTGTGGTCTGTGTGCCTGAAGCCTGTGCCATTTTCCTCTTGCTGCTCTTCTGCCACGGCTTATGTTTAGCAGGCTTCTCTTTGCCCTGGAATGTAGGTCTTTGAGACCCTTCTCTTCTTGTTCAGAGCAGTTTACCTTCCCTGAAGCAGGCTGAGGGTAGCTTGGCTTGGGTTGCCTGCTAACATTGCTGGCACCTGAGATCTGTCCCTCCTCTGAGACCTCTGCTAGACATTTTTTTTTAAGCTGGGGGTTGGAACATACTCTATTTCTGTAGCTTTGGCTGCCCCAACCCACCCACAGTCACTCGTGCACAAGCATACCAGCAACCTCAGTCCCATACCCCCCAAGATGCTAAGCTCTTTTTGCCTCTTCCCTATTCTCTTATAGGAACACAGGGGCTTGTACTTACAAATTCCTAGGAATTTTCCTAAGCCTCACTACTCAACCAACAATCCACTTCTCCAGATTACAGGATGTTAGCAACAAGTCTTAGTATTTTGTAGCTCACCTTTTCTCAGTGCTAGTTTTTAGAATAGTGTTGTGAGGTGTATCACTCACTATAGCACCAGGATTTTCTGTCACTTTCTTCAGCTATCATACATAGAGAGACTTGGTGAATGTGTAGCATATTGTTTTGGCTTTTGTTCATTTTATGAAGGGAGTGAGTTAAGGGGATACTGTGGTGGCCTCTCTCCTGTCATCCTACCCCACAGATCCCCACCCTTTCTTTGTCCATACTTGTCCCCTCAGGACCCTGCCCCCCCCCCCTTCTGAGCAAGACTTTGGCAGTTTCGAGCTCCTGAGATGAGACAAAGGCATACAGAACCAGGCCCCAGCACATAGCAGGTGTTTGGGCCATAGTAGAAAGGGAATAAGCAGGGAGCATTTCGCGGAGGCAAGCCTCCAATGCTTCCTGAGCACGAGCACAGCATGAACCAAGACACAGAAGTAGGAGAGCACAAGAATAACTATCACAGAGCAGGGGCGAGTCCAGTTGGAAGAGTGCCAACTAGGAAGCAGCGCAGAAGCTGGCGAGGTGGCCAGGCAGGCACAATGCATACAGCTGGCATGGGAACTTCCCGTAGGTGACCAAGCACTTAGCTCCTGTGTCTGGAATCTCAGGGACTCCTCTGAGGAGCAGGGATAGGTGCAAGCAGGGAAGCTTGGTTCCTCATCTCCCATCCTCAGCCTCTCCCAGGGAACCTTCTCTCACTATTCCATTCCTACTCTTTTTTGTCCTGGTGAGCCCCAAGGTGCTCCTGGTGCCACCATGAAGGACCTGGCACGGCCACACCAGGCACTCTCCACCCCATGCCACCTATTAGTGTACACAGTCATGCCCCTGGCCACCTAGCCACACCATTGTACGCCATCACTTCTTGTACATGATGTCCCAGGGCACATGCTGCTGTGAACACCCTTTGCACATAGCCCCACACCATCTGGCTCACACTGTGGCTGGGGCCATTGCCTCTGAATCTCCTGAGAACTTACCCTGCCCCCTGGTGGCCACTCCCCAAGTCCCTGCCCTTCTGAAAAGACCATCCACTTCCTTCTTGGGCTGGTCCCTGCCCGAAGAAACTTCTGCTTTGTTACAGCCTCTTTCCTCAAAGCAACCCGCCAGACCAGACCCCTCAGACAGCCTCCAAGACCAGCCTGCCCACTAACACCTGTGTGGGCAGTAAGGGCTTCTCAAGCTGACCAACAGTTACAGAGCGGTTTCTCAAGACTTGAGATATTCAGTGCTAAAACTGAGAAAGTTCAAGGAAAATCAGGACTAGTTGGAGATCTTGTTTCTTAGACACATAATCCTTCAGTTAAGTCTCCCTTCAGACTGGACCTATCCGGCCCTACACATACACACCACACCACACTGGCCTTCTCAAACCAAGGCTCCCATGTCCCAAACCAGTCCCTTGGACTGCTCCTGCTGCATAGTCCTCACAGACCCACTGACCTTCAGATCAGCCTTTCTCATCAGAGTGGCATCCTCAGGTAAGGTCCCTCCCATATCTCTCACACCTCCCTTCTGTTTCCTCTGAGGAACGGCAAGAGTGGGGAGCATACATGCCAATTTTTCCCTTCTGTTATGATGCCAGGTAAGTGGCACTCTCTGAGAGTCCAGCGACTCTGGGCAGTGGCACAGTGGATATGTGACCCTCAGGAGGTATAGACAACAGATGCAGGATACATAACCTAGATTCACAGCCAAGCATTCTGTCCTCTCCATAGCAGAATGAACTTTCTCAAGAGTCCTGACCCATACAGGTAGTGAACCCTCTTGCTCTGAGGAGTTCTGAGGACATGAGGTTGCCCAGGAAGAGGGCCTGCCTACTGGCTCCCTCTCTTCTGGCTGACAGATGGGAATGTGGGATTTCTGTACTGACAGCCAGCACCCTGGGAGCAGGAATGAAGAGCAGGCAGGTGGCCGAGAGGGGGCAGCAGAATCTAGGATAGCCTGCAGTTCTGACCAGAGAGGAGCTGCGGCCACAGCCAGGGGGTCTGGACTGGAGTAGGAACACACAGGAGGAGGCAAAGAAAGAAGGAATGATGGAGCCAGGGAAGAGGGGTCAAGGCAGGAATGGAGATAGAGATGGAGGTACTTGTAGAGAAACAGAGACAAACACGGGGATACAGAGAGAAAACACACAGAAAGCAATAGGAAGGCAGAAAACTGACAGAGATGTGGGAGAGTTACAGAGACAAGAGAGGAGCCAGAGAGTGACCCATAGAGAGGAGGAGGAAACAGAGTGGAGAAGAGATGAGAATTGGAGATGTCCAGGGAGACAGTGATGAGAGAGACCTGAAAAGATACAAAGATAAGGACCAGGACAAAGGTATTGGGGAGAGGAATGGGGCAGAGACCAATATAGAGACAGGAATGAGTTCAGTAAGAAGAGGAAAGGGACAGAGGTATCTATAGTGGTAAGAATGAGACACAGCCATACTGGGAGGACAGACAAGGTGGGTGGCCAGGGCCTGACTGAACAAGGCACTAGGAGGGCTCCCCATCCCAAGTGCCTATCCTGAGGGAAGGAAACTAGTGCTGTTCCCTCAGGGTAGGGAAGGAAACAGCTAGTGCTCTTTAGGCTAGACCACAGGGTCACTGGGCACTTTGGCTCTGGAGTCCAAACTCCTCCCTCTCCCCAGGTCCCTCAGTAATATTTTAATTCTCTGGGCTCTGTTTTAGTTGTAAGAACTGATGTGACTTGTCCAGAACTCCCCAGAACCACTACAGAGGAGGGATGTAGAAGGACAATACCCAGAGAAGGAGCAGCAAACAGCAGCCAAGATGCTCCAAGGTGAGCAGCAAGGGCAGGTAAACACCCCTGATGTCCTGACACCCACCTTGGGCTTTGGGCAGGGCTGGGTCCTCTTGAGTTTGGGGTAGGGAGATACCCTGGTTGTTCCCTCCATAGGCCTCCAGGGCTCTAGCAGTCGCCCCTCCTCCTTCACCCCCTCCTCTGGAGGCCCCACCTAATTGCTTTCCCATGTTGCTAACGGAGGCCAGATTGATGATACCCAAGACCTGGGTGGGCGGTGGGCGGGTCATGGCTGACCAAGGCTCTCAAGACAGGACGGCAGCACAGGCCAAAGGCTTTCTTACTTCATCCCACCAACCCCAAGACGGAGAAGTGTGGCAGTTCTGATCCATCCCAGGAATAGACAATGTGTTGGCAAGAGAGTTGGCAACTCTTTGTTCCCTGTACTCTTCCTGACCTGGAGTGTGGGGCTCTTTTGTGAGCCTTATCTCACAGACATCAAACAGACAGGCAGGACTGGGGGTTCAGGAAGCAGAGGAAGATCAATAGCCACATTTCAAGGTGTCCATTTGGGAGCCTCTTCCTGCGAACAGAGCCACACATTTCCACAGCTGGGCTATTCAGCTTGAAAAGCCACAGGCCTGACACCAGGCCTTTGCCTCCTACCTGGAGCACCCTCAGCCCTTTGCCTGGAGGAAAGCCAGCCACCTTCCTTCTACACTGGATCCAGTTCAGGGACTTCTTTGTCTAGGTCTAACTCATCACTGCTAAAGGCACAGACTCTTCCTTGGGCAAGGTCCCAGGTGGGCCTGGTAAGGCCAGTGAGGCAAATCCACTTTCTGAGCCCAGCCTGAGGATAAGGGTTTGAGCAGGGATGAGAAGGCTGTGATGGCTTAGGGGAAGGGTGGTGCTGAGCACCTGCTCTGGAGAGTGCAAGGCAGGCTAGACAGTTCTCCCTCCTGGCACCTAGAGCAAGGCCAGTCCTGGTATGGGGCTGGAACTCTGGTGATCTCCTCACCCCAATTCCCAGGTCAGAGGGTTGGCAACTACACCTAGCCCCAGGGCATTCTCCGCTAAGGAGCCTCAGAGAGGTGGCTTCTATGAGGCAGGCTGGAGCTGAGTAGTCCTAGAGCAGCCAAGAGAATGAGAGGGACCTTGACTTGAATCTAGAGACTGGAGCTGGACCAAAGACTGGCCATCTTGTAAACCAAAACCCTGCCCCACCCCTCTGTAGCTCCACATTGAGTCTTAACTGTACTGTAATCTAAACCTGGGCATCAACTCTGTACTCTAAAATTCCAGGCCTGGAACATAGGTCCAATCCGTAGTTGTTTTCTAAGCAACCTCCTCCTTCAGGCAGCCTACCCTGCATGACCAGGCCCAGGACACTGTGCTCAGAGCCCTTGAGGTCTTGCTAAGCCCCAGGCCCAACCTGCTGTGTACCCCTACACACACACACACACACACACACACACACACACACACACACACACTGTATTTGGGATGGCAGAGTGGATGTGCATGTATACATACACACACACACACACACACACACCCTGCCCCACAGATGCCAGGTCGTACCCACCATCTTCCATTTTTGCCTGAACACTTCTACAAGGTAGTGATCTTTTGAAAGGCCCCTGGCTTGTCCAGAACTTCAGCAGCCTCCAAGACTGACTGAATACCCCATGTGGGAACAGTCCCCACTGATATCTCATTGCCCACAAGTTTGTTCTGGCTGCATACTCCAGGGAAGCCCAGCTCCTCAAGAAGCAGAGAACACTTCACAGCTCTCTCTGCCTGAAAGCTGAACTGTCTTTCTCCATCTTCCCCAGTGGCAGTCTCTTTCCTCCTCCAGGCTTGCAGGTGGTGGTGGTAGGGTCCTCAGAAGAGGAGAACCCTCCCAAGGTGGCTCTGTTCCAAGGACTCATGAAATGGTGACGTTTAATGAGAACCTCCCACCCCTCCCACCCTTGTATATACATCTATAAAAAATTCAAATACAGCAAGTTACCACTGAGTCAGACTAGAAGGGACTGACAGGGCATTAAATACTGTGGGGTAGGGCAGAGTCAGGAGAGGGCCATACAAAATGGGCAGATGTGAAGGGTCTGAAGAGTGTGGGCACTGGGGGGAGGGGATGGCTCCCCCTCCAGTGTCAGGAGCTTATAATCTGATGGTGGCAACAGAGACCCTGGGCCAGACAGGAGGCTGGGGCAGGAGGAGAAATTGTGGGTGTGAGGGACTCCCCTCAGGCCCCCCCCAGGCCTCCTGGGGGTCGCTGGCATTGGAAGGTCCAGCCCAAGGGGGTAAGGTGAGGGGGGTCTTTGGTGGGTGGGTTAGCTGCATGGTCCTCCTTCCCGGGAGAGGGAGGCAGGCCGGCTTGATGTGGCAGGGCTAGGGGATGGCAGGCCCGGGCCTGCCGGGGTCTTTACAAATTGTCTGAAGAGAATGTAAAAGGTCCTCCTGCCTGTGTGCAAAATAGAAACCGGGGTCTGTGGGCTCAGCTCCGACCTCCTGCTCCTCAGGTGCTCTGGAGTGTTCTCACGGGGTCCTGGCTCTGGGGAGAGAGGGCAGGGACTGTGAAGGTTGAGGCTGGGACAGGGGTCCCCTCTGACTCCCCTTTCCCAGCCAGCCTCACTTGACCTACCAGATCAGGAGACTGCTGGCAATGGTGGCAGCGGCAGCCAGGGCCAGAGTGACAGGGACACTGATCAAGGAAGGCACTGAGGGCCCTCCACCGCTGCCCAGCTCCCCGTTGTCATAGATCTTCGTGGTGGGTGGGGGTGCCAGTGAGCTGGTGGTGCTGGTCGTGGTCTCTGGGGAGCACGAGGGAAACTCAGGGCAGGGCCAGGACCTGGGGTCCCACCCAGATCTGGGAGTTCAGAAGTCAGGCTGTCCCTATTTCCTGCACTAGGCTATTGCTGCCTTCCCCATCAGCCATTCCTGTCTCCTCTCTAAGATATGTTCTGCCTCCCCTATCAGGTAGATTCTGTTTCCTAATGCTCAAAGATGACCCCTCTGCCCAATAACTCCTTCCTAAGGATGTCTAGATAGCAAGAACCATGAATTCAGGGCTGGAAAGACAGATGGGAGCTTGGCAGACAGAGATAGTGTGAGAACCTTCAGTAGAGGCTCCCAAGAGTGGAAAGAGTTGGAGGGAGCAGGACAGACACAGACTACAGGGCAGGCCAGCAGAAAGCACAGGGCACAGGGATGGGAGGCAGGCTCACCTGGGGCCTGGGCCTCAGTGGTGAGATGTCGAGGCTCCTCCGTCCAAGGCGTGGCATGGGCAGCCACACTCCAGTCGCTCCATGTCCCTATCTCATTGTCCTTGGCCGCCACCTGGATGATGTACTCTTTCCCAACATAGGCATCTGTGATGGTGTGTGCAGTGCCATCTGAGAGCTCCACCTGCAGCCAAACCATGGGATTGGGGAGGGTTTAGGACACCTGTGGGGGAAGGAGAATGAGGCATGCACCCCAACAGGAATCAGGAACACCATTGGGGAGAGAAGAATAAAGATGCCTCTAGAGAGAGTGATGGCTTCCCTGGGGGAAGAGGGAGATTGTGAAAATATTCCTGCAGGAAAATGAAGATTGCTCCAGAAGACCACCGGGAAGCAAGTCATCCCTAAAGGAGAAGAATAAAATCTTGAGGGAAACTAGAGCTTCCCCAGGATCAACTCTGATAGTGGGTTGGACACTGCTATTTTTTCAGTTCTCAGTCAAACCTGAGCCTTGCCCTCAGTTCCAGCCTGGAGGTCAAGACTAATGGAGTGGAAGGAAATGTGGTGTCCTGCCCCATTCTCTTGTGAGAAGCAACTGATGGAGAGGGTCATACACACTGACACGGGAGATAGGCTGCCGGACTTTACAGTTGGGCTCTATCTCTTACAGTTGGGCTTATCTCTATCTCTTACCCAGCTAGGTGACTGAGTTACTTAGCTTTCAAAGGTTTTGCCAGCCCCATCTGTAAAACAGTGTTAATGACAATATAGCATCTCTCTCTCAGAGTTATAATGAGGACTAAGCCATGGGTAAAGTACGAAATAGACTTCAGTAAGCACTGTCATCCTCAGAGGCCAGCTTTCTTCATGCCTACTGGACCCATCAGCCAGGCTGTGGCTCTAGCTGCTACTGGGCCTCCACCTCAGGAAGGCCACAGGTGTGGTTATCACCTGCCTGCAGTGGGAAGGGGTGGGACAGCCCCTGGGGTTGCAAGACAATTGTCCTGTTTCCTCCTGGAGGCATCACCACTCTGTCCCTGCTGGCTGGCCCCATCCTACTGGCCTCTCCCACCCTCCAGGCCAGGCTGCCTGTCCGGAGCCCTTCCCAGGCCCAGGCTGGTCTCTGGTTCATCTCAGCAGCACCCGCTGCCTCATTAAGCTGCCTCATAAACAGGGGCAGCCTGTGGGGGTGGAGAAGGGGGCTGCTCTGGGCCACGTCTGGCTTTGGAGCTTTTTTGGTCCCTATTCCAACCTTACCCAGAAAACAGGGGTCTGGGCTACCTGACAGGCAGTGAGTGCACACATGCGGATGTGTAGGTGTACTCCTGCATGTGCAGAGGTTCAGGTGGAACAGGAAGCACCTCCCATTCTTGCTGAGCCTGTGGTCCTGATATGGGAGGCCCTGGTAAAGGTCAGGGTCATGCTAAGGGGCATTTGAGCCCAGACATTGGGCTCCCAGTTCTGAAAAATGGGTAGGCCACACATAGTGCCTTCTACTGAAGCTGAGGTCCCAGTTCTGTCTCTGAGCCTTCAGTCTCTTTTTGCCTTGCAAAGAATGTTTGTGGATGAGTAGCCACAGCTCATTCCAACCCCTCTCTCTCCTTCAAGGCCTGTAGAATTCCACATTTGTCTTTCCCCAAAGATAAAGGTGAGAGCCAAGAGGAACAGATTAAATTGCCACCTCATTTGGTTCCCACAGCACCATAGAAATCTAGGAATACATCCTAGGAGCCTGGTGATGTGCTGTCCTGGGCCTGGACTCCTCTTGCTAGTTGTCACTGAACCCTCAATCTGCTCCCTTAGGAAAACTGGCAAGCATTCCTTTTTTGCTGGCATCCACTTTACCTTTAGTCAGAAGCAGTAGATAGCTGAGTTGTCTCCCAGCTTTCCATTTGAGTTAGTGCTACAGCAGGACAGGCAGGTAACCCACACCAGATCCCAGTATTTACCTCTGTCTTGTCCATGCTGAGACAATCCCTGCCAGACCTCTTGATTCCTATTCTTTTCAATTCCTGGCCTGTATTTTCCTCCTAAAAATCTAACTGATATTTTTCTCTGTTCTCCAGTCCACATGCCCTTCCAATCATACACCTGCCTCTCTCCAAGATCAAGGGCAGAGAAAACACATTCTGTTTGAAGCAAAACTCAAGTTGCTAAAAACATAAATCTAACCAATCCTAATGCCTAGGAGACATGGAAGCAGGTTAGGATGTGCTGTGCCACAAATGTTCTTGCCATGAAACCTATATACTTGTATATGTATACTGACATATACCCCATGTCAGTGCAGGGGTCAGTTCTACCCATGGTGCAGGCCACTGCCTGGTCTTGGCATGTTAGTCCAATGCATGTATGAAGCATGGTTCCTGCTGGGAGCCACGTGTGTGTGCATGTTCCTGTGTGTGTGGCGGGCAGTATGCCAGGTCCACTGCAAGGCGTGTGCACTGCGACGCACAGGGCTGCTGCCTGTAACTCGTTAGCAGGGGAGGGGGGCTTGTGAAACTAGACCCTGGTTATTAGCAATGCATTAGGCTTGGGCAACTGGCCAGGCGGGAGAGACTCCGGACTCTGTCAGGGAACACGTGAGTATATGAGCAGCCTTTGTAGAGGCCAGGCCCACAACTGGACAGGCACCCTGGAGTCGAATTACGTACTTTAAAGGCCAGAAAGGAGGGTGGGTATAAGAAGATAGGGCTGGATATTGTACATACAGTGGGGGTACAGGTTGATACCCAGCAGCCAGCCTGGGTTGCCCTTGAAGCACTCTCCCAACCCCAGTCCTAGTTCACAGACCTCATAAGCCACACAGAGAGCCTATAGCCTGAGGGTCCCTGGACTCTCCATATGAGAACACCCTTAAGTCTGCTCCAACTCCCTAGCTGCTCTCCATCACAGCTTGACCAACATCCAGACCACAGCCTGACCACATACTGACCCTGGGTTACTGCTTGATTCTGAGCCCAGGCTGCCACTTGACCTATAACCTTAGACCGATCTCTAAGCTGGGTGTGACTTGATAGTCCTGATAGTCTAAACTTTCTCTCTAGACCAAACTTGACCTTGGTGAATAATTCTGACCCCTTAAGACTATCTATGAATCCTTGAGGACAGGGACTATCCTGTTGCTGGGTCCAGCAGACACTGAAAGCCTGGGCTAGAATATAAAGGGAGAAGCCTGGCTGGGGTAATAGCTGGAGGCAAGCAGAGGGAAATGCTTCTTGCCCTGCCTGCTATGTCCCTTTAGCACTTCATTACCCTGCCTGAAAGACAGATGTGTTCTCACTGGGAACCCCGAAGGACATCTCCTTAGCTCCATCCATTCTCCATCCATTTGATCCTTTCTTCCCATGAAAAGCCTTTCTGACTGTCATCAGTTCTCACATTGCTATCATGCTGAAGTATGGGTGCTTCTCATGCTGTGGCTCTGATTCAGGCACCCAAGATCTGGGAGGGCAGGCTACTCACATGCTGCCACTGGTCCAGGATAAGGGGCCGGTAGCGCAGAAAGAACTTGAGAGGAAAGGATTCAGGGTCAGGCCAAGTTGAGGGGGTCTGCCATGTCACCTCCAGCCGGCGGGGGTTGCTGGGCACTGGCCGGGCTACCACATTTTCTGGAGGGTCAGGCTTCACTGTTCAGGGGAGAGAGCTTTGTTAATGCACTGATCTCTGGGGAAAACCACATTTTGTCAACCTCTCTATTGCCAACCACTGACATCTTCATTGTGGTCATCTCCCTCTTCTTTGTTGTTAGTTCTAGCAACCACCATTAACAACCATTTCATTACTTTCACCTCTGACATCTCTGTCATCACCGATGATTATTTCTACAGTAAGAGTTACCAGTTCTTTGTGTCAGTACCCCAAATTTCATTCCATTGTGTCAACCCATCCTCAAACAGACCAGCATTTCAATAACAAAGCCCTACAGTGCCTTCATTGTGACAACTGTCACCCCCATTGCCACTCAGATCACTTCCTCCTATACCAGCATCACACATTCTCCTAGCCCTGGTTTTCCCTCAACTTTTCCAGTTTTAAACTAACACATGGCCTCTCTTGGGAGAGGCTGGGTCTGAAGCTGTTTTGTGGGTTAGGTTTAAAAACAGTCCACACATACTGCAGAACTGAATTAGACATATATTGGTGATCTGATGAGAGCATCTAAGGGGACAGTTCATGTAGACATACTCTGGGTGGGAATCCAACCCTGGAGTATGGGGGAAAAAGGGGCAGATGAAGTGTCTGACGAATATGGAACAAAGAAAGACAGAGTTGGATGGAGCAGGGACCAGCAGAGGGTCAGGCTGAATGGGATAGGAATAGGCAGGAGGATGAGGCTCAGCTGGGATAGCAGGCAGCAGAAGGTTTGAGTGTGATGGGGTAGAAGAAGGCAGAACTTGCCTGGAATAGGGCAAGGGCGGGCAGAGGGTCTGGCTGGGAGGGGGATCAGGGAGAGTGCAGTATCTGTCCCAATCCTGTCTCCTGTTCTGACACCTCATTCATCACAGGCCGTAAGGAAGCCATTAGCATGGGGAGGGGGTGGAGGCTGCAGCTGCACAAGGGTCTGGCTCAGCTGCCCCCTCCCCCTGCATGCTCTGGGAGCCAGAAAGACAAGGGAAAGAGCTGCTGGAGAGGTCTCTTGGCCCTGCAGGCAAAAAGGCACTTACTTGCATGGTTACAGGTATGTACAGGGCATGCATGTATGTAAACATGCATGTACGAAACACATATACCTACACATAGGCATGACATTCCACATACATATGCACACCTGTGAACATCCTTTCTGATGCTCATATGCACCTCTGATGCACTTCCACTTGTACCTTCCCACTGAAATGTGCAATGGGGACACTCCCCCCCCAACACTGCTACACGCACCAATGGTGAACTCGTCGAAGGTGATAGCCGTGGTGTTGTGACCCAGGGCATTGCTGACATTGATTGAGACCTTGTACTTGGTGGTTGAGAACAGGTGCATGTAGCGGATATGACAGCGGTTCTTGAGGGCTGGGTCCTTCTCACAGACCATGATTTTGGAGCCGTGCCTGGGAAGGGGGAGGCCCAGGTAATGTTATCAACATCAAGGGTCAAGTGGGGGCGGGGTGGGGAAGGTAAAGCCCAAGGATGAGCTGGGGTCAGGACTCAGGGCATGACAGGGGCTAGAGGAAGGTCAGGGGTCAGGGCTGGAACTGGGTCACAGGTGCAGCTACTCACAGCACAGTCACATTGAAGTTGTTGGGGATGTAGGTGGGGGTGGGCAGATGCCAGCTGCAGTAGAAGCCCTTGGGGTAAGTGTTGGAACGGCAGCTGAGCACGGGCTCCCGCGGCGGCACTGAGGGTGAGGACAGCAAGGTCAGGACATTCTTAGAGCCCCCAATCTCCTGCACTAGTGTGGAGACAGGTGGGCCCCCAAATCCCAGCCCCCCAACCCATCATCAATGCCAAAGGTGGGGAGGTAG
Source organism: Capromys pilorides (assembly GCA_004027915.1). Classification (NCBI taxonomy): domain Eukaryota; kingdom Metazoa; phylum Chordata; class Mammalia; order Rodentia; family Capromyidae; genus Capromys; species Capromys pilorides. Next base: position 66,746 of record PVKN010000312.1, on the reverse strand, counting down.
GGGCTGTCAGCGAGGGTCTGAGGCTTCCCAGGCCACAGAGAGCCAGATGTTTAATTAAAGAAAAACAAGGGCTGTGCGGAGGAAACCCACCCCCCACACCTGCTCAATGGAGGCAAGAACTGTGGGGAGCAGGAGCTGCAGGACTCAGCTCATCAATCACAGGATGGAGGTGATGTCTTAGGGAATTGGTCCCAGCCTGCCATATTGTCCTCTCCGAGAGAACTGTGCCATAGAGACCAAAGGTGTCTTGAATGGATCCTCTGGCTGCTAGGTTTACTGTGGGGCACTTTCTGGAGAAGAGATACCTAGGAGTCCCCTCAGTAGAGGCTGAGACACACAAAAGCCTGGTGGATACAAAGGAGCAGCAGCACCGGGCAGCTAGTCATCTGCACTTGTGGGTATATGCTACATACATGAGAGGAGTAAGTGGTCAATGACACAGGAGCTCCACAGTGGAGCATCTATATGGATGTGGATGCATGTGCATAAGTGTATGTTGTAAGGAAGCTACAGTTCCCTTGGTTTATCTCAGCCCCAGCCCCTTACTTCTTCATCTCTCCCCCATTTAAAGAGCCCACAACATGATCAGCAGCTGCTTTCACTCTGGAATATGAAGCTTCAGAAAGGGATGGAAACCTGCCTGAAGGCACACAGCAAACCACAGCTGGGAAGAACCCCCAGAATGTGGTTATCCATCTATATCACCATACTCAGGAATCCTTTCTGCTGTCTAACCATACTTTTTGCTGTTGTGAGCACTTAGCCCAGCTGTCCTACCGTCAAGCATTGGGCAAGGTGTGAGAACAGGCAGCTCAGGTTCCTGGAAGGAGGGAGCTTCTGTGATTTGACCCAGGCAAGGAATTTCTGTCTGTGGCTCCAGGGACACTGACGCCTCACTTCTATCCTCCCCCTCCCCCACCCCGGCCTGACAGGTGGACAGGAAATGGGAGGGGGCAGTTCAGTAAGCCAGGGACAGTGAAGGGGAACATGTCTATGCTTGTAAAGTGGCCATGGTGACATACAGAACTGCAAGCTTCTGTCCACAACGCGCATTATGATTTTGAGCGACTGAGTGACTGCCTGTATACATGCTCTGTGTTAGTATGAATGAGGCTGTGGAGAAGCCTGGAACCCAACCCCCAAAGCCCAGATCTAGCTTTGCAGCAGCAGAAATGAAAGAAAAGAGAGACATCAGGAGAGCTTCTCTGCAGCAGGTGGAGTGGCAGTGCTGTGGGCCATGGGAGCTCTGCTTCCAATGTCAACTGATACCCCACAAGGGCCAACCTGTATTCCTGTACTCAGCCCACCACTATCTACCTTTCCAGGGCCTTTTTGGCTCTGCCACTGGTCCATATTCATCCTACATGTTTTTAGTATCCCTTCCCTATCTGCTCATGGGTGTAGAGCTCTGCACGAGGGGGGAGGATGGGGGGGTTGGCCAAGGACACAGGAAGTGCCTTCTGGGGGCCTGGGGGCCAAGCCAGAGCTGGCAGCCACCCCAGGAGGAAAGGACATTCCGAGGTCGGCTGAGAAGCCTCCACTCCCTGCTCCTGCTGCCACCCCCCTCTTGCCTCCAGCTTCAAAGGAGAAGGGCACTGGGGGTGGAATGGGGACTGAAGCCTGCAGAGTCAGCTGCCTGCTACCCAGGACTCTTTGGAGGGCAGAGCAGGCCATGGCACTGGTCTCATAGGCCCCCTTTCCGGCCAGCTTGCCCACTGGCTAGTCTCCTCCATTCCCCTCTGGCTGTCCTCTGCACTCAGATCTGCCTCCCCTTCAAAACTCCCCCTCAAACCAGTTCCCCCCTCTGACTGGGCAGATTGAAGGGGGGCCAGGGCCAGGCAAGAGCTTTGTCATCTGGCTACTCCTGCCTGGCCCTGGGCCCTGAGCAGGGAAGGGCTTGGGTTTCCTGACAGGGACCAGGTTTCTCAGAGGGAAAAGCAGGAAAGAAAAACAAAGAAAAAGGAAGAAAAGGAGTGACTTACTGCAGCTGGAGCCCAGCTGAGGGGCTGGGTGAGCGGAGATGGGGGTGCTGTGAGAGACCAAGTGTGAGACGGTGGGGACAGTGTGGAATTGGGAGGCCTGTTATGTGTTGTGAATTGGAGGAAAAGCTGTTTTTAAGACACTGTGATTGTAAGGCACTGCATGTAACTCCAGGACTTCATGGATGAGACTCTGGGCAGTTGTGTAACTAACTGTAGAACTGGAAGCTGTAAGGGACTGGATGACTGTTGGTGTGGTTCACAGTGAGGCTATTTGATTAGAGAATGTCTCTATGTGTGAGGTTGTATATCTGAGGTTCTCTCTGAGAATGTGAATGTGCCACTGTATCTGAAACAGTGATAGCTATGCTACACACATGAGACACTGGGTGCATGACAAAGCTTAAGCCTGAGTGTGTTTCTCAAACTGTGGGTATGGGAAGATGCCCCAAATGCCTAGCAGGTCTATATGTATGAGCTGTACACTGTGCAGCATGTTAGAGAAGATGTATGAGCAAAAACTTGTATGCATACACAGCATCACACTCTGGCACGCAAGCATTCTCCTAGATATCCAGGCATCTTTAGTTTCCTGTTGTGGGGGTTCCTGAGATACTTTAGTGACCATCTCCTGTGGCAGGGTATACCTGGATCCCATGCAGGGCTGTGTGTGTATGCATGTGCATGCATGCGTGTGCCCCTGCTGGCCCAAGGTTTGTTTGTTTTCTTCTTAATTGGCTTGTTTTTCCATGTCCAGCCCACCAAACCGCATGTTTTTCCTCTCATCTCGCCAGCCAGCCTGGGCTGGAGCCCCCGGCACGCATGAGGCCTGCCCATGGCTCAGAGAGGAGGGGCAGGCTGCCCACACCCTGGGCCAGGCCAGATCAGGCCAGGCAGGACAGGATGACCCTCCCACTCCAGCCATGCCCATACCACACCCATATTCCTCTTCTCTTCCATCATTCAAGGAGGATGGCCTGCCCCAACCATATCTTATGGCATCCCTCAAAGCACCCCAAGTTCTAGGCTATTGAATACCTCCCACTCATGATTTCTCCCCAGATATCTTCAACTACAGCCCTCTCCTAGATGGCTGGGGGAAAACTGTGCTGAACCAAGAAGTCTGAAGTTTCCATCCTGACCACTCTCAAATTTTAAAATCTAAAAACTGGACAAGGAACTGTCCATTTAAAAATTATTTTAATCTCTGGTTTGTTTTAGCTTAGAATCAGAATGACACTGAATCAGCAGTGTCTAGTAAACAAAAGGATGCTATTAAAAGGAACACTGTGATCCCATTTCTTAATGTGGGGGATCCTTTCATCATCCTAGGTAGGAGTCTTCAGAGTTATTTACTGAGGATCCGCCCAAGAGCATAAATGTGGATCAGGAAAAAGCAATTCGGTGAGCAGCCAGCCTAGTTAAGGAATCTTTCAACAGAATATTTTATGAAACAAACATAAAAGTCTTGCATGTTTAACATAAATTTTAAATAAATCTGAATGACCCATAAATCAGGGTAACTTGGTCTAGTTCTCTAAGAACTGGTATAAAGATAATTTGGTATTGAATGCTGCCAAATCCAGTCTCTTGTTACTAATATAAAGTGACTCAGACAATCATGATTAATAACCCCTGTTTCTCTGGCCAGGTCTTTAGAAGGAAATAAAGTAATAAGAGATAAGTACCTGATATGAATGCTACAGACAATTCATGGCTAGCCCTCCTCTGATGGGCAGGGCCTATGAAGCAGAGAGCACTATATATAAGAAGTCTGAGCTTCAGATGCAACAGGGCAGCCATTGGCATGTCCTGTGGATAAGGACCATGGCCATTACTTCAAGAGCCAATTCCCTCCCAGTGACTCTGGAAGATCACGGGAATGGGCACCCAGTGACCAAAATTCAGTCATTATTGCTAACCCTATCCATCCTGAGGACTTTTGGGCACACACGGAAAAGACAGGGCTGTGGGTGACTCATGATGAGGTGGCCTCTTCCTTCTTCCATGGCACTCATCACATGGCTTTTTCCTCTAGTGGAGGGCCCAGGGCTAGGCTGAAGTCTCTTCTGCTGTTGGACTCCATAGTGCACCCCATCCTGCATGTTTCAGAATGGCCAAAAGGGGTCACTCCACACTTGGCTTGTATAAAAGATTTGGCTTGAATACTATCTCTTCACTTTAGACACTTTTTTATTTCTTTTTTTTTTTGATGGAACTGGGGATTGAACTCAGGACCTTACACTTTCCAAGCAGGCATTTGCGCCCCTGAGCTATCTCCTTGGCCCCCTAGACACATTTTTAAAAGGGGAAATGGGGCTGTTGAGATAACTCAGCGAACTAAGCACCTGTTTTGGCAACCTCTGGGACCAGGGTTTGATACCCAGCCCCACCCCACCCCCAAGTCTAGGTGTGGTGGTACATGCCTGTAATTCCAGCACTAGGGTGCACCACACCTGTAATCCCAGAACTGGGGAGGCTGAAAACAGGAGGATCACTATGAGTTTAAGCCGTGTGGTGAGACCCTATACCAAATGCATAAATGAAAAGGGGGCGGGTGTGCATTTCTACCAAAACCTATTTTCACATTTCATTCAGCCCCATTGGTGGATCAGTATTTTTATAAGGAACCTTGAGCAACTCTTCAGCCTCACACTTCACATGGCTGTACACACTGATCTCCTGACAAGGAGGCAAAGACCTATTCCCAAATCCCTTAAGCATCTTCTAGGTAGCTTTCAGGGAATAAAGGAGCCATCTTTGGGCCCTGGAGTGAATGAGACTCAAATTGAATGAGGTTAGAGAAGAATGAAGTTTTTCTGTTTTGCTTTGCTTTTTGAAGACAAGGGCTCACCAAGTAATTTAGGCTGATCCTGAACTCACTATTCAGCCCAGGTGGGCTTGAACTTACAGTGATCCTTCTGCATTAATCTTCCAAATGCTAGAATTACAGCAGTAAGCCACCCACACCCAGCCAGAACATGAGTTTTTTACATAGTAGGGAAAAAAAATGGAAGATTTTCTGCGAGTTCATTCTATTGGTAGGAGACTCTGGGTGGAAGCACATACCTGACCACATGACCCTCAGTGACACTGATGACCTCAGAATTCTGCCTTCTCCTAGCTCCCGTTCCAAATCACACTCACCTGGCTCACCTGGTCTTCCCTCTGCCTTCCTGTTGGCTCCTTCTCTTTCAGGGGTTCATTTTTCTCCAATAACCCCTTATATCCAATGGCCTGAATTCTGGGTACTCTTCTCACCCCATAATCTTTCTTATGGACATTTCATACTCTTTCATAGCCTTAATATTGACAACCCCCCAAATTTCCATCTCCAGCTCAGACCCTGACCCTTTAACCTCATACCCTTGGCTTTAATGATCACCAGCCACCAACTTCCAGTTGTTCTCTGAGTACCACCATCCTACATGTCTGTAGCAGATGTCTGTGAAGCCACACACCACTTCTCAGTGCCAGCTTCTACAGCTATTTGCCTAAGAGCTGTCTCTGGCCACCAAGGCCTCTTTTTGCTTGCTGGGGCATCAAATAAAAAATGCTGGGGAATTGAGGTACCCCCCCACCCCTTTACTTATAACGGCAGGAGTATGTGTATAAACATCCCAGCTCCCTTGCCCTGCAGGCAGAGGACTTTGAAGTGTGTGTTCTGAATGCATACCCAGAGTTCTCTCAGTGATGCTCCATTCACTAGGAAGTAACCCTTGGTAACTCACTGCTGTTTATTTCTACTGTATCACTTTTCTATTTCTTTGTGGTATTCCCATCACCTGCCAAATAAACTATCTGCCTTTGAATTCTCACCTAATAATCAGACTCTAGGGAAACCCACACCTAGATACTGTTCCAACCGAATACAGTCTTTTCTTCCCATTCTTCCCTATTGTAGTGATTGTACCTCTAGCTACCTCCCACTCCCTACTCTCCTGTTCTTGCCCCCTCCAACCAATTACTAATTCCTGGGATGGAAAATTATAGCTCAGGAGTAGTGTTTGACTACAATCCCTGAAGCCCCAACCCAACCCTAGATTCCCCAACTCCGTGCCCAGGTGCCGGCCCTCATCATCTTTCCTGTACCTAGCAACAGCCTCCTTCCTGCTCTGCCGTTTTCCTGTCCAACTTGCCTCTACACTGAAGAAGGTTCTTTTAAGAACCTGATTCAGATCCTGTCCCCTCCAGCTTTCAAGACAATTATTTGCTCCCTTCTCTCATTTACGCCAGTCCAAAGTGGCTGCACAGCTTCTGAGGCCTGTCAGTCATGCTCAGCTCCATGCAACAAATGAAGTTTCAATGTATCTTCTAGGTCTACATGTGGCCCCTAGTCCAAGAAGCTTTCTTCCTTGAGTCCTCCCAGTGGGCTATATCTACATGGTCATTTACCCCTTTCCTTCCCTCAGACCTCTAGCCGGCCCTTTAAGAGCAGAGCTGGGACTCCAGGATCCCTTTTTACTCAGACCCCAAACAGGCCAGTCCTTGCCAGCTCTCCTCTGCCTATTCTGTTCCAAGGGACAGGATTTCAGGACCACAGAGACATTTTAAGAGGTAGGATACATGAGTGTAAGGTCTAAAGGTCTAGATTCATCGGGCAAGGTTAGAGGAACAGGTTAGGATTGGATCAGAAGGCAAGAGTCAGGCTGCAGCCCTCCCTTTTTTCTACCTCTCTCATTGGAAGAGGACTTGGGCTGAAGTCTGGACCTGAAGGAAGGTAGGAGATCAGATAAGGGGCAGGGGCAACACTTACAGCCTACATGTAGCAGGACTTGGTGGCGCAGGTGCCAGGAGTCACGGTGAAAGCAGGCATAGAGGCCACTGTGGCCCAGTTCCAGGCCATGGAGCACCAGCTGAGAGCCATTGAGAAGGTCAGGGGCCAGATCTGTCCTATTCACCCGCCACGTCACAGCTGCATCCCAGTTTGCCGTCCCACATGGCAGTGTCACGTCTGAGCCCAGGCGTTCATACTGCACATGGGGTGCCTCTGTGGAAGCGGAGAAGACATAGCAAAATTCATTAGGTCACAGCCCTGCCTAGCACCACCTCGTGAATATGCATCAGTGAGATCCTGTGAAGACAGGCAAGAGAGACCAGGGAGAGGTACTGTGCCCATGAGACAGTTTTAGAAAAAAGAAGCATGGGGAACTTCTCTCTTGTAGGTATGTGAGAGTTTCTAAATTTGCATCTGTGTGCAAGTACAGGAGCTCTGTGTACACATGTGTACACATGTGAATATGCATTTGTGAAAGAGAAAAAATGAGGCAATCAAGTTTGTGCAGTGCTGGGAAGAGTCAATTCTCTGAAAACCCTGTCCACCTCCAGTCTCTGGGACATTTACAGTTTTCCTGAGCCCCCATGAACCTTTTTCCTTACCATCACCAGGTCCAGCCTGTCACTGACACGCATCACCCAAGCAAGCTGGTGTTGAAAGGTGCTATTCCTGGATTCCGATCTCTACCTCCTGTCTATTTCTCTCCCTCATCCTTGTTTTTCTGTCCTGCCTCTATCTCTCCCCCATCTCTCTTCTGCCTCTCTCCCTCTCCCCAATTCTGCTTGCCCTCCAGGTCTTTGACAGTGCCAGGAATGAGAAAGGTGCACCATGAGTGAACCCTGGGAAAGTCCTGGCAACTGTCAACTTCGTGAGGAGAGAACTGTAAAGAGAGGCAGGGAGGCTGGGACTAAGCAAGCAGGCTGACCATTCCTCTCTTGCCCCTGGGAAGGGACTGGCAGAGCCAAGAGCACCCCCCAGCCCTGGCACTGGCAGCTCAGGCACGATGGGCTGAACCCAAGAGGCTGGAGATGAAAGGGTGGAAAGGAGCACCTGTCCCCAGAGGTAGCACCAGGTGGGAGAGGCAGTGAGCAGGACAGAGCCAGAGGCAGATCCACAGGGGCAGGAGAGGGGCAGGCAGAGTCAGTGAGGTTGGAATCTTAGAACGCCCCCAACTCCAGCTTCTCATTCTACCCCTTGAGCCTGGAAGGATAGATGCTTCCCTCTTCCCAGCCAGATCTGTGGAGTAAGGCTGAGGAGAGAAGGGAATGGGGTGGGGGGGGGGTGCGCCTACAAGATCCCTCGTTAACACTCTTCACATCTCCCCTCCAGAGAGCTGCCCTGCTGAGTTGGGGGATTTTCAGAGGCAATTCCTGTTAACGAGCCAATTAAGTTGGGCCAGTGGCCTCTTAATTAGACTTGTTAACACCATGGGAGAAGGGGGGCAAGGATCCCCCTGGCCCTTCCAGCAACCCCTCCCCCTTCCCACAGCCCCCTCCTCAGGACTGTTTTTCTGTGCTGGAACATCTGTCCCTGTCTGCTGCCCCTGTTGTGTCCCCTTCCTCACTGTCCCGTTCCAGGGTCTCTGTGTCTCTCTCTCTCTCTCACTGCCTGTCTGTCTTGCCCCTCTCTGAGCCTCTCTGTCCCTGTCAGAGGAGAGGGAAGCAAGAAACTCAGCCAGCCCTGACCACTCGTCTGTGGGGCCTGGGACCAGCCAAACAGAGGATGAACGGGGCGGAAGGGAGGTGGCTGGGGGCCTTGGAGGCCACAGCTGTGAGCCTGGACTAAAGACTGAAAAGGGGCCTCTCCCTGACCGGAGGCCCAGTGTCCAAGACTCAGGCCATTGAACCCCCGCTCCACCAGCTCCGGCCACCAAGCCCCCCCTCTCGCCTCTCTTCCAAAAACCTGGAGCGTCCAGGAAACATTCCAAGCTCCTCTCTCTGAACACCAGCCCCCAACAGAGACTTCATATCCAGCTGCCTGAGGTAGAGGCTGAAAACTGACCGTTGGGGAGGGGGAGTGGCCATCATCTTCACAGGGGCAACACGTTCATGCTGACTTAGTGCAACTCAGAATTAATATAGCCCCAGTATAGCCTTCAGTGCTGGGAGGCAGGTATAGCTGCAAGATGAGGAAACAGTAACCCAACAATATAAAAACTACAATGGCAAAAAAAAAAAAAACCTACAATGGCAACAGGGTAGCACTTTCCCACCACACCTTGTCCCCTCATGAAAGAAAAACAAGTGGACAATGATGACAAAATAAGGATGGAAGGGCCGGACAGGAATGAAAAATGACAGGACACAATACAGGGGTGGAGAAACAGTGTGACATGACCATCACACAGTGTCACAACTGCTACAATCACACAACAATTGCAACACACGTGGCCAAGCAACAGCGCCAAAGATGGCAATAATTTAATCCTTTGTCTCTGGACAGTTTTTCTCCCGCCCTGTGGGTGCCCCTACTGATGTGCTGTCCATTTCAGAAATTAAATCAAGCAGCAGGGGGAGGATGGGGTTCTTGGCCCTGACGTGGTGACAAATGCTCCAAAGGAATCAGCTGTGAAAAGGTTGTTAGAAGCCAGGATGAGAGACAGAGACAGGATGAGGTCATGGACATGAAGAACACAGAGGGACAGAGCTGACAGCTCCCTCGCACCTGCACACACAGACTCACATGGGGACCACATGCCGGAAATAGTCCCCCCGGGCATCCTAAGCAAACTCACATCACTACATACACAGGGTGAGAACGGTCACCCAGTGCATACAGGAAAGCATCCATAGGGCTGTAGTCACACATGGGTCCAGTCACACAGAGACACTGTCCTACTTTGGGAATAGTAACACCTGATACAAGATCATAGGCCTATACACAAAGGGCATGGTCACCCACAGGCACAGTTACAGATGAAGGCAGGTCTCTCACACAAGAAGGCAATTTAACAGGCACATAAAAAGAAACAGATACAGGGTACTATATGGGAGATACAGTCTCAAACACAAGAGTATAGCCTCTAGAAAGGCATTGTCACATGGATAATATCACACATAGGGTACAAACAGCAAGGATAGAGCCATACATAGAAACCCACTCAGAGAGGGACACACATTCACCTACACAAGAAAAGTCTCACATAGTCTCAGAGATGTGGCAAGGCCTTAGCCATGTGCAGCCATCTTTATGTTTAAGTAGAGACCTTTACATACAAAAGTAGAGAGCACTGGCAGGCCCTGCGCAGACGCTGGGGCCAAGTTCTCTCTGGTTCTCACTGTGTTGATCTCATAGGCAGAGTCCACAGAATCTTAAATCCATTACCCTCCTGAATAGCTGGAAAGGAGGCAGAGCTCAGCCACCTCAGTTCCGCTCTGCCAGGTCTCCTGGAGATGACCCCCTGTTTCTGTGCAGCAGAGCTTAAGGAGACTCACTGGAGACAGGTTTCAAGTTCAGAACTTGCATGTGAGGTACTGCTTCAAAGGCCAGAGAGGGACTAGCAAAGTAGAGGGGCATTTAGTTCCCCAGCAGGGGTGTAGCTCTTCGTTCTGTAGGACTGTAGGAAGGACTCAGCCTCACTGGACAAATAAGTGGGGGTAGGGTGAGGAGGCTGCCAACAGCCCAGACCCTCGGCACCCCCTCCCACTCCAGACATTCCAGCTGACTAACTGGTCTGCCTCAGTGCACCAACTCTCCCACCTGTCCTCCTGCCTGTATCACCATCTCTCTCTTTCTCTTCCTTCTAGGAAAAGGCTGTGCATAGATATTGACTAGCAGTCTTTCCACTGCCTCATACCAGTGCCTTCCCCAACTGCAATGCCACAAATCCCTTTTTACCCAAATACAGTACTGCACAGATATCCAACCCCTAGCCTCACTCCTAATTCTCTTCCTACCTCTGTACCCTATATTCTCCCTAATGGGAAGAGTGACAGATTTTTTCAAGCCAGAGACACAATCCGCCAGCGACCACTCAGGTGTAACTGTGAAGGTTTGTGCCTATAAGACATCAGTGGGTCACCCTGCATATCAGTGTCACATGACTGCCTGCCCCTCAGGGTGCTCTTGTGCAACAATACCAGCATGGGCCTGAGTGACTGCTGAGTGGTGTTAGTATGCAGCTACGCCAATAAGGAACAGGCACCTCCTCCGAAAACTCACCCTGTGAACTGTGTTTCTGGGTATAGACAACTGCAGCTGCAGCAGCAAGCACAGCACAGCAGGCCCACGGGACGGGAGCAGCCATCTGTTGGAAAAAACAAGTAGGAGAGAGAGGTCAGCATCAGCCCAGGCAGGAACCTCCTGGGAAGCCCCTCTGTTTTGAGGTAAGACTGGGAAATCCCAGCCCTAAGGCCAGTGCACCTTGACCCTAAATGCTCTTCTTAATGGGGCTCAGGAACCTCTTTCAAGCAATAGAAAGCAACATTACTGACATCTCCAGGCAAAGGTTTTCTGCAATGGTAGGAGGCAACCTACAGTGGTTTGTTGTTCGATAAGACTGTTGGCTGCAACTGTGGATGAGTTATAGAACATTGGTAATGCCAGAGCTATTTTTCTAAAAAGAAATATATAACTTTACTGGTGAGGTTGGCTAATTAGCTATAAACCTCACAAACTAAAAGGGCAATACTTTAACTTAACTGGAAGTCTGTACTTCTCCAAATTGCCTTGAATGGAAGGCCTCCTGCTGTGCTACTGGGGAGAAAGCCTGAGACATAAATGCTCAGGAACCCCTTGGCTCTGTTGTTGGTCCCTACTTACTCTGCCATGAGCCTAGTCACTGGACTCTGGGAAACTCAGGGCAGCAGGTTACCAGGGCAATGTTCCATGAGCCTAGTCAGTTGTGGCTTATGCTTTCCTATATAGCAGTGATCAAGAGAAAACAAGGAAGGTTTACATGTAAGTCCTTGTCAGGGACCCTAGGAGCCTAGGACCCCCATGCCAGCATAGCTACATATGTCTGCATGTACCCATCTAGGTATACAAAGTATACTCAGATCATGTCTCCAGAAGCTAAGGAAGATCCAGCGCACTCACCTGCTTTCTGAGATGAGTCCATCTGCTCCCATTCCCAACTCTAGCACACATATTCACATCTAGGGCAGAGAAACAACTATTTCCTGCAGAACAGGACCCCAAATATGACAACCTTCTCTTCCAATCTGAAGGAGGAGAATTGTCAACCACAGAGAATCAGACACCAGGAGAGAGATACTGACAGATACTGCCCCTCAACCAAGGCTACTGTCAGAGATACTGACAACATAGAAACTTCACATCAAAAACACTGCCATGAGCCTAGTCATTGGACTCTGGGAAACTAAGGCCCTGCTCAAACAACCACAGAGAACTCCTACAGGAGAGCATACTAGAAACTATAGGAGAAACCATCAGACAAAGGAAGATAGAAATGAGAATACCTATAATGAAAGGAGCTACCACAAACATTAACAGACTCAGTCAGACCCATGCATACAAATTTCCAGAGGAAGAGCAAGGGGAATAGGCAGAGACCCTACCAGCCACACAACCAGAGAGCTAGAGAAACTGAGACAGTCAGTGTCAGGAAAATAGTCTGACACACAGGCACATAAATACCACAGAAACTGATAGACACATACAGGCATACACCCAAGCACCTAGACAAAGAGCCAGATCCATAGCCAGAAGCTCAGTGGGGAAGTATCCATACCACTAAAAACACTGCCAGGGACACTGTCAGACACACAGTCAGATACCTTGCCAGAGACACTGTCAGGGACACAGCCAGAGACACTGCTAGAAATATTGCTGGAGTGACAGCCAGACACACATGGAGGGAAACTGATAAGAGACATACTGCCAGATACACCCAGAGAAACTGCCAGAAACAAAGCCAGACACAGCCCAGGCATGGCTATCACAGAGGGGAGACAACGCTGGGTAGTAGTCTATAGCAGACTGGGTGGAAGTACATGGAGAGACTCTGATTCCCTGGGGCTCCTTTGTGGAAGAGGGATCCTGCTTGCCCTTTGCTACTCCCCAGGAAAGCCCCCTTCTTTGAATGTGTTTGTCTTTCTGGCCACAGCCACAGGTCCTCTGACTGCCCCTCCATGGTACTACCCTTTCCACAGTATTAACTCCTGGGGCCTTAGCCATCACTTGGCCTAGTTCCTTCTGACCCTCAGCCACACCCCATCTTAGGCTACTCCTCAGGCTTGGGAAGTTAAGGCAAAGACTAGAGTCACACAGCTGCAAACTAGGCAACAAACCCAGGAATGTCTAAATTCAGACCTGGTACTAGAGAAAAAGAGACAGAAGCTGGAGGCCCACCTGGTTCCCCACATCAGCCCTTGCTCATAGCTTTCAGCCTTGCCCCCTTGATCTCTGCCGTCTGCCAGTGCCTTTCTCCTCATAGCCAGGAATATCTTCCATCTCAGAGCCTGGTCTCCTGCCTACCACATGAGAGCAGGAACCAAAGCATGAATTTCAGAGGGAGAAGGGCAAGGATGGCCTCTGTTCCTAGCCCCTTCTGGGTTCCAGTTAGGTAGGAGGGGGGAGATGTCCAGGCCAGCACATACCCCCATGAGCATGTGCACACACACAAATGCTCAGGCCCCCTCAGGGGGAGGGGTGGCTTCTTCATCAAAGTCGCCTCCATCAGCCCGATGAGTTACTGTAAGGGCCGGGCCCTGGGCCAACAGGGCTGCAGCCACGGGAGACAGGCGCTGCTAAGAGAGAGCTAGTGCTGCAGAGAGTGGGGGTGGGGTACCAAGACAGACACTGCAGGGTTGAGGCACCCAGAGAAAGGAAAGACCCAGGGAGGAGAAGTAGAGGGACAGGGAGAGAGGCAGCACGCTGAGTAGAGACCCAGAGGGACAGAGAGACTCAAGAAATATACGGCTCATGGGAGATGTCCAAGGCAGAGGGAGAGACAGATCCAAAGAGTCTCCGTGCCCATACCTGAGCATCTTGGGGAGTCTGTCCAATGAGGGAGGAGGGTTGCAGTGTAGTAGAAAGAGCTGGTATCAGGCAAGACGGCAGGGCCTTCCTGGGGGAGAGGGTATTCCTACTAGGAATCTAGGAGCTCAGGGCCCAGGGCCCAAAAGTGAACTGAAATCCTGTCCATGACCCTGCCTCTGTCAATCCAGAAAGGCCCAGACCATTTACTCTTTCCTCAAAGTCCCAGCCAGATTCAGTCCCCAGGTAGGGAGGCCAAGGCTGGAGGCAACAAAAACATACCACTGCCCTGCCTTGACTTACCTCAGGCTCTCTTCCCAGGGCAAAGAGAATCTTCCCCAGGAGTTTTCCAAGCTCACACCCCATGACTTTGGGATATATCTGGATGATAAAGGCCACTGAGCCCCAGAAAGGAGTATGTGAACTGACCCAAGTTCTCTGTAAGTCCCTTGAAGAGGTCAGCCCCAAAATAAGAAGGCTATGAGCATCCCACTAGCAGGAAAGAAGTTCAGTGCCCAGAAGCACAAGGCTCCAAGCACCTGTCTCAATACAAGGTCCCAGGGTTGTTTCATTATGTGTACACACACACACACACACACACACACACACACACACTCCAGACATACCCAGATCTGGGACTCCAATTTATTGCAACTGTCCCACTGTGACACAAATACACCATTACACAGTGATACCAATACCCAGTGAACATGACACAGTATGTCTGCTGACAATGACACATGAGATGTCAACAGTCACCATGATGTAGTTAATGAAAGCTATTTACAATGAGTCCAACATAAAGGCAAGGACACCTGTTGAGGCTAACACAGTCACAGAGATAGTAACCTGAGAATCAAAGATGTACTGAGACTGACAGTCACATAGAGTAACAGCAATGGTAATGGAGACAGTGACAGAGATGCTGATAATCTCAGTGACTCACAAAATGACACCAGGCCACAGTAATACTGGTACCCAGGGAGGATGACAATCACCATCACTAACAGATGCAGTGACTGGCTCCAGGTAAGGGACCTCAGTTATCCAGTTTTGGAGTCCAACTTGGGATACAGGATCCAAGACCCCCCTTATCAAGCCCAGGAAGTTCCTATTCCCCTGTTCCCCCACCTTACCTCCTTCAGCTGAAGGCAGGACATGCAGCAGGGAGCTGTGAGTTTTGGAAAGCCTCTATTTATTGTTGCACAATCATTGCCAGTACTGTGGGTTACCCAAGGCCAGCCCTGGAGAATCCTGGCACAATCAGGTTGGAGTTGAGGGTTATGGGCCCTGAAGACTATTTCTCAACTCCCATTGTGTTTGAATGTTACTAACAACAGTGTGTGTTCTGAGATCTGGAGGGGAGGCTGGCATGATGGTCAGAGAGGCTCCATCTGATCTAGACAATGAATAAGCAGAGGCTTCACCTAGTGATCTCAAAGCAGGAGTATAGGTCCTTATCCAAGGAGAATAGAGATCGGAAGATCACCAGCCAGGACCACTCCCTCATTGCCAGTCTGGGGTGGCAGGGTCAAGAATATTTGCCTTATAGGGGGTGTCTTATCCAGTGTAGTGCCAGAGTGACATCACAACTTCCAGTTCCCCCTCAGCAACACTTTGGAATCCCACAGTGTGAAGAAAGGGCACTATTTGCCCTGGGGTCTCATCTCTTTCTCTTCTCTTCATAGCAACGTATCCCACCCATTACTGACTGAAATGCCTGGGGAACTCTGCAGGACTCAAATCCACAGAAGAATTAGGCTGGAGGGAAGAAAAGAAGACGTACAGTTAGAGATGGAAAAGAAACCAACAGGGTGGGGGAAGACGGGGACAATGACAAGATGGCCAGGGAGGAACAGCACTGTTGTGGCTGAGGAGAAGCCTGGGAGAGACAATCAGGGCGGCTGGGAAGCTCCAGGAGGGGGAGGAGGGGCTGAGGCCGGGAGGTCCCCAGATCCCACCAGGCCTAGGCATTCTGGACAGCGTGGGCGGTGGGGGTGGGGGCAGAGGCCTGAGCAGTCCAGAGGCTAGCGGGGTGGGGGGCCAGGCCAAGGGGGGAGCCTGGCCCTTGGCAGCTGGCCCAGCAGGCCCCCACCAAGGAAGGGGCTGGCCCAGGTCAGGGGGCCAGCTCCTGGGCTGGGGTTGTGCTGGCTGTGGGTAGGCTCCCAACCCCTGTAGTGTCTCAGAGCCCTTCTCTCTCTCTGAGTCTCTTGTCTCAGGATCTTTCTCTTTTCCTCCTCTCTGGAATCCAGACTTGTTCCTCCTCTCAGCTCTTGGTGCCTCAAGTGACACTGGACCCAGAAGCTATGCCTGGGTTATGCAACCCTTTCCTTGTCTTGGGCTACCTCATCCCTATACTCCCCAAGGGCAAAAGTCGGGTTCTCAGGAGAAAGGACCCCACAAAAGCATTGCCCCCTCCTATTTCTTAGAAGAGGACAGAATAGATTGAGCACCAATGGGGGGGGCAGGAGGGAAGCAGGGGAAGCTGTCCCCCAGCTCCAGCCGCTGGCTGAGATTGTGGAAAAGAAGGCGGCCCAACATGAGTGATTTGGGGGGGGGGTATCCGCACCTGCTGTTGTGACCTCCACAGCCGGAGATGGGGGGGATGACAAGATTCCGATGGATTTTGGCAGCAGCTTGGACTCTGAGTGCTCAAACCCCCCACCCCCAGCCTCTTGCACCGTGGGGACCCTGAGATCAGCATGTGCATGCCCTGCTGCACGTGTGTGCTGGTGTGTTGGGGGGGAGCCTGGGGTCTTCCCTGGATGGGCTTGGCTGGGCAGCTGGGGAGGTGTCCCAGGGAGATGGGAATCTGTCCCACCAGCCTGTGCCCACATGTGAAAGCTCCTTTGGGGCCCTGCAAGCTGTGGTGACCCAGGCATGGGATTGTATATGCACATACACATAAGCCTCTGCTCAATAGGCTTCTACGCGCAGCAGGCCTGAACTTTCTTCCTCAGAAGTCATCTGGTCCAGCTTCCTCTTGAATGGGGAGCAGGAAAGGGCAGATAAAGTCATATCCTCCCTTTGGGCACATGGGTTCTGGACAGTTTCACAGAACCTCAGGCACCAGTGCCAAATACTCTATTCCTCAACCCCAGTCCAGACTCCCTTCTGGCTTCTAGAAGAATCATGAGGACCTATTCCCCCCTCCCCAAAAGGCCCTCACAGTATGATTAAGTATGAGGGAAGAGGGCTGCTGTTCTTCTTAGAGGGACAGACTGCTATAGCAGGAGGTTGGAAAAAAGAAAGGACCCTGTGAGAGGTGGGGGTAGCCAGAACAATAGGACTGAATGAGATTCCTGCAGAGAGGAACAGGAAAGAATCCACCGCAGGTGTGGGGTTGGCAGGAAGGAGGTTGCAAAGAAGAGCCCTTCTTGGAGATAGAAGATGGATAGAAGGAGTCTGATCCAGAGACCTATTTGCCTCAGCATCTCCTACCATGCCCCATCCCTGGCCCCATCACCACTAAGGTACAGACACACCCCTGAAAACACAAGCAGAGGCCCATGCATGCAAGCCTACACACACACACACACACACACACACACACACATATACACATGCATACACACACATGGGTGGGGGCTGCAGTGTATGTGAAGCATAGGTTTGTAATAAAAAGAACTAAAGAACCAGAGTTGAGCTGAGGGCACAGAAGCTTGGACTGTCTCTCTGCTCTGCTCTCTCTGTCCCCCTAATATGCATATGTACATGCATGCTGCTTCTGAGGAACCTTCTGGTCTGCTGGGCAAGAGCAAGCCATCCTTCCTCCCACTTCCTCCCTTCCTGCACAGTGGGGAAGCCACAGCAATCTGTTCCTGATGGGTAAACACAGGCATAAGTATGCGCACACACATGCTCACACACGGACACACACACACACCAGTGATTCAGGGTCACACAGGATCCGATGCTCACTTCACCCCTAGATGGAATACACACTTAGCCTCTCACTGCCATCCTGTGGGCGCCTTCCCACAGCCCCCATCTCCATATATATATGCACAGCCAGAGCTTTGCAGACACACCCAGGCCGCCTCTCACTCACACTAGCATTCGGAGACTACCATCATGGCCACACATCACAGCCTTCCACATGGACACCACTGCCACAGCCTCACACATGCTTGTGTGTATGCACACACACATTGCAGTCACAGTTGTACACACAGACTCCTTCACACAAAACAGACATGGTCTCACATATGGATACTATCACACACTCAGAACAGTGTATCTTGCATTTAGACATCACTGTACACCTCCAAAAACTCAGGCCCCTTTGGGTCACCCTTAGTCTCTTACACCCCCATATCTGCAATGGGAAATTCACAGATATACCTTCAAAACAGTCATGCCATGCTTGGACCCAAGTTGCCTGGCTGTGCTTCAGAAAATGGAAATAAGAAAGGACAGCCTACATTAGAAAGAGAAAGGAAATGAAACTCTGTTCCAAAAAGGTGAGGAAATAGACAATTATTCCCCAGGCAGTCTTCTCCTCCTGTGACCCTGCTTTCAACATTAGGGAATGAAGGGAGATGCAGGCCTCACAGAAGGAATCAGAAAGCCTGTGGGTGACAGCAAGACTCCAAACACTCCAGAACCAGCCTGCTCCCCAGGACCTTGCTGTGTTCACTCTCCCTTTCCTCTCCAGGATGAAAACAACAACAGCTCTCAGCCTAGTTCTCTGCTGTGCAGTTTCAAGCCTCTTTGAAACTTCTCTGTGCCCATAACTGTTTCTAGAGTACCTGGATGTCAGGCTTCAGTGCAGAAGGGGGAGAGGAAGAGAAAGAGATAAGGCTTTGACTCCAACTCCTCCCCCACCATATCCCTGCCAAAGTCCTGTTATGGGGGGAGGTACCCCGAAGAGGGCAGAGTACCTGTTGCTCTAAGGAATCACTGAGAATGAGTCCGAAAGTGCCCTAAGACCCTAAAACCACCCACTCCCCAGTTACAGGAGCTGAGGCATAGTCGCTGTCCAGGAAGAATGGAATCCAGGCCCAGCTGTCCCAACTCAGGAACAACGGGCAGTGCGGTAAACACCCTTACCGTTTAAGGTAAGGAGAGTAATCTAGGTGTAGCAGGTGTAGCGGGGGCTCTCATCTCCCCTCCTAAAATGAGCCTGATACAACTCCATGGAAACTAGGCAGGGCTGCAAACACCAAGCAGCAGGACCTAAGGAAACCAGGGAAGGGCAAACCCATAAAGCCAGATGATGGGGATACAGGGAAAAATAGGCAGCGGAGACAAAAGCAACCAGGCAGAAAGATGTGAGGAAACCAGGTAACAACACCCAAAAGGAGGTAAGTTCTGCAAGCCAGATAAAACCAGGCAGTGCGGACTAAAGTTAGCTAGTAGGTGTGGAAAAATGAAGCCAGGCTTCAGGAATCAAATGAAACTAGGCAAGAGGCCCACAGGATGTGAGAAAAGAAAGATATCAGGAGCTCATCCCCCTGTCTAGATGTCACCCCCACACCCTGGCCTCTCTCTCTCAGTAGCCCCCTCCCACCCAGGCAGTGGTCCCCTCCCCCAGGCCAATGGACACAGCCAGAGCCCCCTCCCCTCTCAGAGGCCTGGTTCGACTACAGCCAATGGGCCCCAGCCCCATCCCTGGGACCTCAGGAAGTCCCAGTCCCTCCCACCGGCTGCAGAGGCAGGGGGGCTGGGGGAGAGAAAGAGAAGAGAAGAGAGACAGCTTGGCAGGGGGAGCGCGCCGAGCAGCCGCGGGGGGCGGGGGCCGAGAAAGGAGCGGGAAGCGCCGAGGCGGGCTGGCTGGCTGGCGCGGGCGGGGGCGTCTCAGAGGCGGCAGCCGCGGGGTGACAAGTCCTCCGACCGTAGGGCTGTGTGGCCACTGACCTGGGTCCCCGCGCAGGCGCCCGGCCGGTGCCTCCTGTGCTCCGTGGGTCCACCCGGCCGCTCACGGGCATCGGCCCTCTGTGCTTGAGCCCCGCAGCCCGAGCTGTCCCAGGAGGCAAGAGCAGCCCCCAACCCCAGAAACCCTGGGCGGGTGGGCTTTTGGGAGAGGGGCTGGCCAGGCCGGGGCGCTACGGGCTGAGCTGCAGCTAATTGCAAGGCGAGAGCAGCAAGGCGGCCGGCGAGCGGCCGGGAGGAGGGGAGGAAGGAGCGCGCCGAGAGCGAAGGAGCGAGGGAGCAAACGAGCAGGCAAGCTAGCTAGCGGAGGGAGCAAGTGAGGGACGGCATGCAGTGAGGTCATCCTTTGAATCTAATTGTCTGAGTCAGGAGGAGATGTGGCACTTGATGCAGGGGGAGGGGAGGAGAGGGGACGGGACCCTCTGGTTCTCAAGCCCCACCTCCACGCAGGAGTGGCAGGGCCTCATCCTTCCCAAAATGAAGTTGCCTCCAGCCACCCCAGGAGACCACTGCCTGTCTCAGGGCTGACATCTGTTGTCTGGGTACAATCAAGCAGTGACATGCACAACCCAGTCCCAGCTCTGGGTGACCTTCCTAGTCTCCTGGGGATGATGGACACCCCATTCCCAGGCCTAGGTCATCATCTCACACATATGGAAGGCCACCAACCATTTGCAGGTGATATTTCTGCCCTACGAGGAAAGAGAATAACTTGGACAGTCTTCCAAGTTACTTTTGTGCACTTCGGGAAAATGTCCCCTATTACACCCCAAGTTAATTTCTGCATTGAAACTCTGATGTAATCTGGAAATTGAACCTCAAGTCATAGTCTTACCCTCCAGAATAATAGTGCAAATGCCAACCATTGGGTAGAGATAAGGACCATCAACTAACTCCTAGTCTCCCTATTCTGCTTGCCCAAGCTCCCATTCAGGAGGGAAAGAAGAGCCTGATGTCCCAGGAGCTAGCCAAGGAACCAGGCTGCCCACATGGTACAGGGCAAGTCAACAGCTGGGCTTGGGCTCATGTACATATGTATTCATATACATGTACACATGAGAACTCACACATCTGCAAACACACATGGGGTTGGGGGCATCAGGCAGCTGGGGATGCTTACACCAAGGGGCACATACCCCTCCCCTTGCCCCATGGGGGAGGGGTGATTAATATTTAAAGGGCTTTTAGCTCAGAAGGGGCTGAAGCTGGGGAGGGGAGGGGGATCCACACTGCTTGATTAATGGGGTTACAGGCTTGGATCAATCCATCCGCCCCCGCCCCACCGCTCCCTCCTCCTCCCTCCTTTTCCCTTCCTCTGCCTAATGCGCTTTATCAGGAGACGCTTTTCTGACTTGGCAGCGTCGGGCGTTTTAAATAGACCCATTTAGAGCTAGGGTTGGGGGAACAGGGGGGGAGGTTGGAGGGAGACAGAGACTGAGACAGGCTGGGAGACAGAGACAAATCAGGAGAGAGAGCCCCAGAAGAGAGAGACTGGAAGAAAAGAGACCAAAGATGCAGAGAACTGAGATGAGAGACAGAGTGAGCCTCCCATAGAGAGCAGATGGAGGCCAAAGGGAAGGTGGGGGACTGTGGAACAGAAACAGACACAAAGCCACAGTGAGAGAGGACCAGAGGCACCGGAGCCCAGAGAAACCCGGAGAGGCTCTCTGCAAGGGCTGAGAGCTAGCCTGGGAGATAGCACATATCTTTTATTTCCAAAAACAGTTTTTCATCCACTTTGTTAAATTAAAAAGCTGTTTTTAAAGTGATTCTGGAGGTGCTGCTGGGAGAGGGTGCATGGAACTGCCAAATCCTCCCTCTCGGGCATTCTCCTCAGCCCCCACAGAAGCTGCCTCAGCCTGAGCCCGTGGGGTGACTCCAGCTCCCCTGCTCTTTGCTCTTCTTCGAGATTCTCTGAGATCCCCAGGGACAGGGTCATGGCATCTGAGCTACTGTTCACTGGCAGGAAGTCCTTCCTGCTGTCTAGCCTCAATCCCTCTTGCTGTGAGGAACTCATTTTCTCCCCTAAGCACTAGTCTTGTCTTTCCCAACCCCTATCCTAGCTCGATGAAGTGTTCCAGATTTGGGAGAGAATCACATATGCTCAAGGCTCAACAGTCCACCTTCCCAGGAGGCAGTTTTTTCCCAGGTGTGCCACCATAAATATCATCTATCAGTCTGTAAACCCACTGCCTAGCCCTATCCTATTTTGAACTCCTATCACATATATTACTCCATGTCCTTAGGTCTTTGAGAACACTGGGGTGAGAAACTTAACTCCTTATAATTCCACAGCTATCCCTTCCTCCCTGTTCTCCTGGGCCCTAGTTCCATCTAAACTCCTTTTAAGGCCACATGTTAGCATGGGGTACCATACTCCATTCTCAATACACCATCCCTAGTTTTGAAGAGTCAGCACACAATCCCCTACCTCCCCTACTCCCACCCCTGCCCCAGGCCAGGAAAATGGCCAGTCTGTTTGGGAGCTGAGATGAAAAGCCCAGCCGGCCTTTGTGGGCCTCTGGCGGGTTTTGGACAATAGGCCCTTCCGTTCCGCTCCAGTGCCTTGATTCCTTGGATGCCCCCACCCCCGGGCTGCCAATCCAGGGGCCTTGCTTGGCCTCAAAGAAGCAGAGAGTCAGACTCAGCCTCACAGCTGGCCCCAGAAGAGTCTGGACCTTCGACCTGCTATTCCATCTCCAAGGCCAGCTGCTCCCCTAATCAAGCCAGAGTGATGTTTTGGGGTCAGAGAGGAAACCTGAAGACACTGAAACAGAACCATATTCTCATATCTAGGATTCAGCCCCCCAGGGTAGAACTCTGTTTCCTGGCTTGGTCTTACCCTTGCTTCTGTGACCATGGGTAAAATCTCTTCCCTTCTCTGGGCCTGTCATAAGGCATGAAAGGCCCCAAGCCAGGCACAGCTCGAATTGCAAGGCAGAAGGACAGAAGAATCAACTGAAAGGATCTCAGGTACTTTACTCATCTGTTGCATACCTGCAGCCCCAACACACCTGCCTGATGTCCTGAGACTGATGTTCTACTGCGCCAGGGCCCAAGCACTTACCTCTTTACCACCAGCTGCACTCTAAGGACATCAATGTCCTCCTCCTCCGGACCAAATTCTTCTCTGGACTTCCAAAACCAAGGGGATAGGATGATGTGACAAGGCTGGATTCTAGAACAGCAAAGGGCACAAATCAGAGCCACAGACCTTAGTCCAACTCAGAGCTCATTCTATACTCACCACCCCTCACAAGGAGCATAGCAGACAAACATTTGGAAGAGGAAAAGTTAGAATAGTGCAGACTCCTGCAGCACCCCTTGCTGAGTTTAGTTCTGAACCACAAGGACAAAGGATGGCCAGAGATAGTGGCTTGACACCACTTCCAGATACATACCCACAGATGAACCAAAATTGCCACACAGGGGGCCGGCGAGATGGTTCAGTGGTCTAAAGCGCCTGCTTAGGAGGGCTCAGGCAACTGCGGGGACTGCAGTTCGATCCCCAGCACCACAAGCTGCGCCAGCGCCACCACCAGGGCAGGCTGAGCCAGCCACAAAATGAATAAATAAAGAAACAAACAAACACAACAAGCAAACAAATAAATAAATAAATAAAATTAAAAAAAAAAAATTGCCACACAAAGGGGCCAGCGAGATAGATCAGGGGAACAAGTGCCTGCCTGGCAAGTGCAAGGTCCTGAGTTCAATTCCTGGTTACACACACACACACACACACACACACACACACACACAAAAGCCACACAAGCAGTTTGCAGATACAAGCATCTCACTATCACACATGTGTGCATACATGCACAGAAATATAGGGTAATAGAGCATGGCATCAAAACTTACCATCATGGGCTGGCGAGATGGCTCAGCGGTCTAAAGCGCCTGCTTAGGCAAGCTTAGGCAACTGCAGGGACCATGGTTAGTAACTGGCACCACATGCTATGCCAGCCCCACCCCCCAGGGCAGGCTGAGTCCACTATAATAAAAAACTTACCATCATGACATCCTCTTCCTTGTTATCGCTATGGCTTTTATTGAGCATGTTATGTGCCAGTTAGGCACCTCTTATGCATTATCTCATTTAATCCCCAACTCCTCTACAAGGCAAGTTCTATTATTCCTCCCATTTGACAGCTAAGAAAACTGAGACTCATAAGAGTTAAGTAACTTGCCAAAGATTGTAGAGTGGAAAAGTTCTAGAGCCTAAATTCAAGTCTACATCTAATTCCAAAGCCTTTCTGCTATCCCAATTTGCTTCTGTAGCTTTCTCACCCATTACTGCTGTGCCTTTCCCAATAACAGCTAGATTGCTTGCACTCTCTCTTTTTCTTTTCTTTCTTACAGTGCTATGAACCAAACCCAAGGCCTTACACATACTGGATGTACCCACTCACTGAGCTACATCCCAACAGTCAGCAGATATTCATGTTCTTGTTTAGCCAGACACTGTGATAAGCCCTTAACTTACACTTTTGTACTAAATTATAAAATCAACCTTCAGAGATAATCCTGTTTGCATCTGATAGATGATGAAACTGAAACTCAAAAGCAGCTTGCCCAGCCAAACAACTGGTAGCTGGTGAGGGAGCTGGTGTGTATTAGTTCAGTCATTAACATAGATCTCAGCTTCTACAGGATCCTGGGAGATCCTCAAGATCCAATTTCCTGCCCCTTACAGGTCCTAGGTATACCAACCAAAGGTACAATTAGGTGCCTAAATACATATTCATAAGAAAGGAGCTTTGCTCAGAAAGCCAGATACCAAGGAGGGAAAGATAGAAAACTAAAATAAGGTATTACAGACAGCCTAGCTGATGATGAAAGATATAGACACATCAAGACAAGGTCCCAAAGGCAGGGAGATAAAAGGATAAGACCTTAACATATATACATCAAGGCAAAGAATGAAAGGTGTTGGAGACAACAGAGGCAGAGGAGGTCATTAAGTAGACATGAAAATATATGCAGATACACACTGATATTCATAGACACAGAGACACTTATAGATCTATCTGACTTTCATAAGAAAAAAATCATAAAAGCAAGCAAGGCTCAGGCTGTGTGTGGTGTGTGTATGTGTGTGCATGTTGGGGGGAAGTGTGCAGAGTCTGTATCACTACACACACTACACCAGCTGCTTCCAGCAATTTCATCTGATTAATAATAAATGCCCCATAATTACAGCTGCTCCCCGAACTCTTCTTCCTGTTTTTTTTGTCAGCTGCTACCAGGCCACCCCGCCACCCCCCATTGACCCCACTGCCCATTCCATCTTCACCTGCTGCCTTCCAGGAGGCTTAGAGCACATAAGCTGGCAGAACAGGCCAGACTTCCAGTCAGAGGGAGGATACCCATTTCTGTAGTATCTTTGATTAATGCCCTTTGGCCCCGGGGAAAACTATCTCACTTAATTACCTATGTTATAACCTGGAACACTTAATATGGCCTAGAGGCCCTGGTCTGGGATGTAGGGAGATGAACTTCCATTGCCTACTCTTTACCAGTCACTATCTGAAAGAAGTCTCCATCTACAAACCACCTAGCTTTAGAACTCCACAAGCTCAAGGGAGGAAGGGACTAAGATAGGGGCTCCCACCCCACCACTCCAACCCTCAACAGCCCAGCTCCCCCCACTTATGTACGCTCCTGATTTGGACACGGAGTGGCTCTACCTCTCCATTCCTGAGCCCCACCCCCCCTCCTAGGGTCCACCTCTTTCCAGGCCTCCCATCCTAGAGGGGCAAGGCAGCTCTATCAGAATCAGCTGCGGGTTTGTGCTGATCTGTTTCTAATCGCTGGGGCCTGGTTCACGCTTGCCCCCCCTCCCCAATATTGATTCCATTATTTGGAGAGTCATTGACGTCAGGGGGCTGGATGGGTGCCAAAACCGCCTTTTCTCCAGGCCTGAGCCAGGGCCTAGACCCCCGATCCTGTAATTTCACAGAGTGGCCCAGAAAGGTCAGCTCATGGGCCAAGGTCACATAGCATCTGCCCCCTGACACTGGGTTCCTCTTGCCCTTTTGTGACCACCATGTAGTCCCTTCTGAGGAGAAGGACTATGCAAAGCTATGGAAACCAAAAGTGAGGCAAAGGTCTATAAAAGGGACTGAAAAGCCACATGGGGATTCTGGCTGCACAGAAGGGCTTAGATGAGGTGGGAATGGGGCAGTGGCTCAGAAAAGGGCACTTGGGAAGAGTTTGTTCTCTCTGCCAAATATTTATTTGGAACATCCTGAAGCTGGACTTGAAAGGGTTCCTACTTGACTACTTGATTTTTATGTTCGCTATCAGATGTATCTCCAATTCTCTAAGCAGGAAATTCGCTGCAGTGAAGGATAACCAATTACCTTGAGTTGTTACCATAATTTGACTAAACAGAACCACAAATTTTATAAATCTTTGCTCCATCTCTATAACAAAGGCTCTGTCTCTTGTGCAGGCTCTGTCTCCTACTCATACTTACCTCAGTTTCTCCACCCTTACATACTCTACAGGCTTTTCTGGCTCTGGGTAAGGCTCCCTCTGTCTCTCTGTTTGACCAAGTTACAGTCACTGCTACAAAGGCCCACACCAGCAACTCTTAGGCTTTGACAGGATGGAGTAATTTTAGGATCTGAGCCTTGCATTCTCAGACAATTTTTTTTTGCGGGACTAGGGTTGGAACTCATGACCTTGCACTTGCCAGGCAGGCACTTGTGCCATGGAGCTATCTCCCCGGCCCCTCAGACAAATATTAATAACCAAAACCCACAGTCCATTCTTTGGACAACAGCTACATAGCCTCTGAGCCCAACCTTAGTGGATAAGAGATGGAGTCCATTCCCTCAGCTAGAATCTAAGAATCCTAGATCTAGACATAGAGAATAGTGAACAGGTTCACAACCACAGGGGAATAAAAGGCTTTCCCATGTTGTGATAGATCTTGACACTGGGGAGAGGGCAGTGTGAGGCCAACCTCTGCCACAGAATCAGGTTTATTGCCCTAGCTCTGTTTCCTTCATTCTGATCTTCCTAGGATTAACATACTCATCCTCTATACTCTTAATAAAGGGAAGTTCTTCCCATAGTCTAGCCTAAAAACCACTCGGGGTTCCTTTAAACCAAAGAGGGTGTCCAACAGGGACTGTGGGTCTCAATGTACAAATGCCAGAAGGCCCCTTCTCCCCCTGTTCATCCTCAACATTTATTGAGCACTTATTTCCCTGTCAAGTACTGTGCAAGGAGTGAAGAGGACACAGTCCTGCTTCCAAGGAACACTGTGATAGGAGCGGAAAATGATGCCTTGTGTATTCCTGTTGTGTACCAGGTCTGAGCCAGGAACAGGGTACAGTGGTGAGCAAAGCAGACCCTGTACCTGGGTCCCAGTCAAGCTCAAAAGCAACTATTATGACACCCTGCTTAGTGTTATGTGGGGAAATGATAGGGTATGGTGAGGCACACCGACTGCCCTGGGTCTACCAAAATGTGTCCTCCTGAAAGACTGATGACTCTTCAGGCTACTACTAACCCCAGCTGGGACCCTCATGCTGGCCTTAAGTCACCACCATAGTCTAATTTCAGTTCCTCTTACTGTAGTGCTAGCCCTAGCTCTAGGAGCTGGTTCCCTAAGGCAAAGTTGACTCTTCTCCCACATCTGCTCTAGCTCCTCCTTGGACCCCCACTGCCTTCAAAGTTCCTGGCTCTAGTAACCCTCGACACAGCATAGCTCTGTGCTTTAGGGACTCCCTTTGCCCTTTGCAGAGGTAAAGAAGGGTGACGACCACAGACTGTCTACCACAGGGACCACTTGCCTCTTTGGCCCCTCCCCACAGGAAGCCAAGTCCATGTGGGTGTGGTCACCCAGGGCCACAAAAGTTTACACAGCTGAGTTCCCCCCCACACCCCCACCCCATGGTGGGTCCGAAGGAGAGGTCAGCTTTCCTCAGCCTCCTTACTCTCAGGGACTCCCCCAAACCAGGCACACATGGTCCGCCCCCAACCCATCTGCATTTCAAAGAAAATCCACTCCATATGTTTCCGATTCATTTACACTTCAACTCGCCATGGTGGGGGGGGGGGGCAGAGAGCAGGGTGCCTAGCCTCCAAGCCCCCACCCCCATAGGGGGCTGGAGAGCATGTGTCCCCTTCAGGGGCAGGGAGTAGTTAAAGCCCAGCCATCTCAGCCTTGGGAGAAGTGAATGCTGGCTAGGTCCCAACTCAGTGAGCTCCCATGGAGGAATAGTTGCCTCGGGTCGTCCCATGGACTGGTTTCCATAGCAAGCAAGGGGCATATAAAGACCAGGGCCATATCTCCAAGGCAGGTGGAATGCCAGGGCTGGCTGAAGCCTAGGCACCTCAGGGCTCCTGCTCTCCTGCAGCATATAGTGGGGATTCCTGGGCAAACCCTAAAGCCTTGGAGCAAGGACAGGGTTCAAGAGACATTCCAGGAAACACTGTGAGATACAACATAACAGTCCCTACACTGCTCCAGCCTGGATAGAGGACAGAAGGTCCAGCACAACCCAGTTTTTTCCTCCAGCTCTCACCACAGATTTGGGACTACCATTTCTCAGAATTATAAATTCAGCACCCTGGAACAGTCCTTGGAACCAGAAGTCTACTCACAAGGTCAGTCTTGCCTTTCTCATCCTAAGAAAGAATGATTAGGTGAATTAGTAAGGTGTCTTGGGAGAACACTGTATTTCCCCACACCTGCCTCTTTCTACCAGAAAGAATGTCCAAACTAAGGGGGATACATATGGCACATGAAGGACCTAAAGGTTCACATCACCTCCATACCATCAAGTCACTCAGACTTTTCTGTCAAGAGCCCAGTCTCCTTGTGCAATACAAGGCAGGGAGATTTAACCTTGTCTTTCCCAACTCTCCTCCACCAGCCCACAGGCCAAGTGAGATCTGTTCCAAACTTTGATTTCCCTGATACATACTACAAATCAAATAAAAGTATAGATACCCATGAGTGATTCCTAAATTCCACTGGGTTAGTGAACACCATGATTTTAAGTTGGGTCTGAATGTGAGCCCCAGAAGTGTGAGTTTAACATAAGTACCAGAATCTATGTCAGTTTGAGTAGGAATTAAAGATGGAAATAAGGATTTGAGTATGAATCTAGATCCCAGGAATCATCATTTATAAGCCCCCAGTAAATCAGAATGTAAGTAAGCTTCAGCAGTGAAGTATAAGTTTGAGTCCTGGAAGTCCCAAACAAGTCAGTGTAAACATTAGAGTTCTAGTGTTAGTGTCTGAGTGTGAATCCTTGGTCTTGATGGCATTTTGAATATGAGCTAAAGGTCCCATGTGAGTCCACTTGTGAATATTGGGTCCTTTTAAAAGTGCTATGAGCCCCATAGCACCTACATAAGTATGAATGTGAACATTAGGATCCTCATGTAAATTGAAGTGATCTCAAAATGGAAGAAAGAATCTTAAGTGTGAGCCCTAGACCCTTAATATGAGTCTGAGCGTGAGGAAGTCACCCAGATCTTGGTGTGAGTCTAAATGTGAGCTCCAGGTTACTCATGTGAATCTGATTAGAGTCCCCACTTCAATCTGTGTGAACCTAAGGGTCCTAGCAGTTATCTGAATAAGCAAGTGCCAAAGTCTCTACTGAGTCTGAAAGTGTGGAATTATAAGTCTGAATGTAAACTCCCAAGAGAGAAGTGAGACTGACTAGGAACTGCAATGTCCAAGAGCTCTTGAGCTCAAATTCAGTCCTAAACTCCCTGTGAGCTTGTGTATGAACCCTTCATGTTAGTGTGAATCTGAATCTCAATAAAAATGTGAATCTGAAGAAAGTCCTTAGTCTTAATATGAGCCCAATTGTGAGCCCTGGAGTTCTGAATCAGCTTCCAAGTCTGAGTTCCAGATGTCAGTGTAAACCTACATGCTAAGAGTTAGAAACATCTGAGCATGAGCCCACTGTCCTACTCTGCATCCAGGTGCTAGCACAGTTTTGGTGTGAGTGTAACCCCAAAATTGAAGTGTATTCCCAGACACCCAGAATAATTTATTATTCCAAATGTGAGCCCCACTGTTCTGGTGAAATTCTGTGTGAGCTGGGGTGCAAATCCTGAGACCTTCAAATGAGTTTTAAGCATCCCAGTGTGAATCACAGTATGAATCCCAGAGCCTCAGAAGTCCTGAGTGTGATCTTGGAACTCCTAGTCTTCATGGAGGTTCAAGGTCCCAATTGCAGAATGACATCTCATAGTATGAACCATTTGCTCCATCTCACCAATCCTGATCAGAGAACTAAGAACCATCTGAGAGGATTTGTGTGCGTTGTGAGAATGGAGACCGACATAGTTTGAGACATACAGTACTCTCTTACCCCCAAACACTGGCTAGCCCTGCTTCCCTAAGAATACCCAGTTATTTAAGCACCATCCCCTTATATGCAATAGTACACAATCACACCCAGGGTTAGACACACAAAAAAATATCCAGTGTTCACACAGTGATTACAGATGCACAATCATACCTAGCACTTCAGATTCTCACCACCACAGTGATTAAGGTCCCACAAACACTCCTGTGACACAGACACAAATATACCACAAAACAAAGGCAAAACAACTAGTGTTACAAACACACACCTACAAAAGCATGCAAACACATTCAGTGCTGCAGACAAGCTGTCAGCCTCACAGACACACACAGACGATTCTCAAAGAAAGACTAAATGGAAAGAGAAAGAAAATCCTGAATTTTCAACAAGGCGTGAAATAGTCTTGCCCGCTCCAAGCTACTGGAGGGGTGGGGGAAGGCTCAGGGAGCAAGCCAGGGAGAGATTGAGCTAGGCGCTGAAGGAGAGGCTCTAGAGAGGAGAGGAGAGGAACAGAGCCGAGGAGAGCTGTCCGTCTGGTGACCTCCCCGCAGCCCAGCCCCCCACGCACGGGGAGGCACACTACTCCAAGCAACATAGGGACACCCAGGCCGGCTTACACAGAGCCACACCAGAGGAGGCACACATGGGCAGACTCACAAAGAGACATTTGGGGTACACTACAGGCGCACTCATAGTAACCAGGGGACTTACAGAGACACATTGGAGGAGACCTACTGTCTGCACAGAAATAAATCCAGGCAGACTCACACCGACAAACACAGGCGGATTCACAGGGACACACAAGCTTTGGCAGACGCACAGCCGTCCGTTCACACCCCTGGGCGCTTTGAAGTCCGGATTTTTGCCCGAGAAAGAAGCTGCCTTTGGGTGCGCCGGGACCAAGGCAACCCCCCAAGTCCTGGAATTTTCCCAGACCTAGCGCGTAGGGCTCAAGGATAGGAAGAATAGGGACACTAGGACAACCATTCCTGGCACCTCCCTCCAGTGGATTGTCCAGCCCTACCACTACCACGCCCAGCCCCTGGCTCGCCCGAACCTGGGGGCCGCTCCAGCGCCCCCGCCCCCGAGTTTGTGGGCAAAGTTTCCCATGAACTTTCCTGCCTCCCCCAGCCGCGGATCCACGCGTGTTCCCCGCATTCTTCCAGCGCGCACGAGGACTGCGCGTCCGCAGGTCTGGTCTGTCCGCCCGAGGGTTGGAGGGTTCGGCTTCGCGCAGTCACCGGGTACTCACCGCGCCCTCGGGGCGCCGCGCCCTTCGACCGCCCCCGGGCAGGCAGCGAAGCTAAGAGCGCCAAGCTAGCACCGCTGCTGTGTCCCACCGCCGAACCCCGCGCCGCGCCGGCTGGAGCCGCCGCCTTCGCTGCTGCCGCCGCCGCCGCCCGCTCTGCACCGGCTCCTCTGCGCTCGGCGGCTTTAACCCCCCCATCCTCCTCCCTCCCTCGCGCGCTCCCTCCCTCCTTCCCTCGCCCATGTGACCGCGGGCGCCCGCTCGGCCGCGCGCGCCCTCGCTCCCCTCCCCCTCTCGCCTTGTCTCCCCGCGCCTCCGCGGCCGCGCGTCACGACCCCCTCCCCGTCACGGCCCCTGCGCGTCCCCGCCTTGGCACACTCCCGCGCCTGGCATGCGCGGCCCCGGCGCAGGCCTGCGAGCCCCCACTCCCACTGGCCCCGCGCAGGCACGCGCCCTCCTCCCCACCGCTGGCACACTCGCCCGCACTGGCACGCGTGGCCCTCTCACATTCGCCCTTTCTTGGGCGCGCCCTCCAGACGGCTGTGGCCCTCGTGCTTAACGCACAGCTCGGGCCGCAAGGCTCACAAACGTGTGCGCATGGAAACACGCACACCCACTCCGCCGGCTTTCCTAGGGCGACTGGGCGCGCACCCTCCCCTCCTCCGTCCGCCCCCCACCCCCATCGCTCATTCACGCTCACTCTCGCCCAGCCTTGGCCAAATCTCTCCTGCGCACACTCCCACACGTTCAGGCCCTGAGTGTCGCACGCCGACACACTACTGGCGCACTCCGGACTAACTCTGGGGTCTTGCTTCCAGCATCACCGTGAGAGCAGCGCGAGGCAGAGCCCCCGGCCCCATTTCGCATGGAAGCAGCCAGCCGGCTCCCTCCTCCTCAGTTCCTACTGCCCCCAGCCACGATCTCCTTTCTAGTCACATGCAGAGGAACCCCGCGTAGGAGGGAAGCGAGCTGTACGCTTCGTGACCAAGGGTGGACTAGGATGGGAGCCCAGTCTCTTTCCCTGCTGCCGGTCGCAGTGACACCACCACGTACTACCCTCTTATTCCTCTGTCCCTGGGGACACTTGGCCAGGACAAGCCCCGTGGATAAAGGGGAAAGGAGGCTTCTCCCTTAACCTCTGGTGGGGCAGTTTGAGAGCAGGGGCACAGCCCGCCGGGAGTTTGGCGCCAGGGATTCATTCACCCCTCACAGCCTGGGCCTCTGAGGGGCCACTTCACTCGTCCCGGGGCCTCGGGTCAGCCTGCATCATGAAAGAATAAGGTTAGACAACCCAGTCAACTCCTGAGGCCACGTGAGCGAAACTGAATGTAGGATGCCAGAGGCAGAGAAGTAGAGATTCAGCCCTCTGCCACCCCTTAAATTTTTCATCTGGCCTTTGACCCAGAATATCTGGGCCTGGCCCTCTGGGGAACTGCTCCAAAGGCTGAGGGGAGGAGAGTGAAATATCTTGCTATTTCCTCACACTCATCACCAACAGGCTGCATAGAGGCCCTTTTTCAACTTGTGTATCAGGGACTTGAGAGGAAAAGCCTTCCCTCACTGCTAGGGCTTTTTGCTTTAACTTCCTTAGTCACAGAATTCCCTCTGAACAACAGTTGATACCCAGGTAGCTCAGAGGGGGCTGGCTCTGGCTAAAGGACACAAAGCAAAATAGCTCATCTGAGGTCCAGCTGTACCTATCCATTGTACAAGTCCTCTATCCTGCCTCTCTGGGCCCAACAGCCAGGGCAGGAATAAGATGGTGGGCACCAGTGAGGAGCAACCCCCCCCCCCCACCACCCCATGCGATGACAGCTGGGAGGGATGCAGGAATTGTCGCCATCCCCTGTGCTGAAGGTAGGCTTGGGTGAGGTTAATTGCTCTGGAGGAACTGAACCTAGGGGCTCATTCCAGGTAGGTAGGAATGTGATCAGGGTCAAGATCTGCAGCTCATTACTGGACCAACCGACTTTTAGATCATGCTGCAGATTTCTGCAGGCCAGAAGCATTTGAGAATTCTGCCCTGACCTAGGTCCCTTTTGCCACCAGGGAGGCAGAGACTGCTGTCTTTAGTGCTGAAGACCAGGGGTACAGAGCAGAATCTCCACCGGGCTTGCAGAATCTATGAACCCTACATGTTTGCGTGGAACGGGATGGGAGATAAGGAATGGCACACATCGGTCTCTGTCCCGGCGTGAATCGGTCAAGCTGCTGCTCTTGGCGCGGGACCCAGTGGCCTTACACGTTTCCCCGGGGCCACAGCGACACCTGGCGGGCAGTGTGGGATGTGCATTCCCCTCGCGCAGCGGCTCCCTCTCTGCGCTGAGGCCTCTGGATAACTTACCCAATAACCGGGATGCTGCTCCCTCTCCAAGCGGCACTAACCTGGCTCAGAAACCATTTTTCCTCCTACCCCACCTGGGAGGAAACTGCCTACCCCCGCCACTTCCAATATCCTGCTTGCCTCGTGGCCGCTGTTTACTAAGCGTTGGTGTTGAACTTTCTCTGGTCTCCTCACTGCCTTGAAGGCAAAGCTAGCCTTCTTAGGTTGGACTTCAGAAACCCGCACGATCTGGCCACATCGGCACTCCAGCTTTCTTCGACCCTGTTATCCCTGGCCTTCTTAGAGCTCCACCAACCCCCTTCTCCTATCGTGGCACCCCTATCCTTAAGACAAATCTCACCTAGCAGTCACACTCTCTCAAACCCCATCTCAGTACAGTACATTCAGTGCTTCCCTCATCTTCACTATCTGCCTTTCTCAGGAAGATCTAGCAAGAAGTGACTCCCTCAGACTAGAGCCTTACACCCTGCAAATAGTGGGAACCCTAGATTCAGCAAACTTCCAAGAAGACTACAGAAACTGGAAATGTTTTCTTTGACTTCAGGTTCCCGAAGTAAAGACGCCCTGCGGCTGGGACTTCTGAATTCGCCCTTCCCCCTAGCAGGTGACCCAGATTTAGACCCTACACCACCTCCAGGAGTCAGCTGTGCTGTCTCAAGCCCTTGGGGAACGAAGACCCTTTCTACTAACTTGTCTCCAAGAAAGGAGAGAGTCACTTTATGTTAACTTTGTGATGAGCCCCCCTTTTCCAGGAAATGGTGACCATTTCTAATGTGCTATGCCATCACAAAGTTCTGTCAGGGAGCACATCCCTGGCTACTTATGCTCAAACACCCAGGTTCTCTTAACTTAGAAGTGCCAAACACAGGGTCACATAAAGTGACACACTCAGCCTCTAAGAGGACGGTGTGTATATTCGGCCTCACTATGGCATGCTAGGGCTCAGTCCCAGTTTGAGCTGGAAGTTAAAGGATGAGACTGAGCCCTAGAATCACACACACTATGCGTGCGCACAACACACACACACACACACACACACACACACACCATGTTCGCTGTGTGTCGCATAGGCACACACGATCTCAATCACACTGGGGTTTGGCGGGTCGGGGCGGGCTCGGGGAGGCAGTTACGTAAACGCCCTCATAGCCCCTCCTCGCTCCCCCTTACCCCCCTTGCTTCCTCGCACAGTGCCAGCGCCCGGGGCGGCTTGGCCGGGGCCCGGGAACAGCTCGGCCTTGCGGAGGCTCCAGGCGCCGAGAAACCCGATCCCGACCCAGCCCGGGGGCCGAGCCAGGGAGGGGGAGGCCCAGAGCCCCCCTTCGAGCCCCCAGCTCCCCAGAGATGACTTACCCCATCCATCCTTTGACAACTTCAGCACCATCCTGGGGCAGCACCTGGGGGCCATTCACAACGCCCCCATTCTCCCCTTGGAATATTATCGATGTGTGGAAACTACTACCTCTGTGATCCTTCCAACCTCTGGCACCAGAAAAGGGCAAAGAATCCCTAAAAGTAGAGAATGGGGGAAAGCTGAAGCTGTAAGAGTGAAAGCTAGGTACAGTATTTAAGCTGAAAGAGCCGTCAGTTCCCTGGAGTGATCACTTCCCATTTCAAAGGGGCCTTCTAAATCTGCTGATGAAGGAGCGGGCCCTCCTCAGATGTCTGCCCACTTGCTTACCAATTCCAGCATATACTATCAGAATTCAAAATTATTCAGATAGGCCTGAGACTAACCCTCTTCTTTCGACAGCCTTTCTTCCTCCTTGGTGGGAAGTTGTAATTCCAGTCTAATCCTAGTTCCTCCTGTTTTGCTAAGAAGGAATTCTGAGAGCATCCTGAGGCACTGGGAGTCAAATCCCTAGAAGGAGGATTAAGACTCAGGAAACCCCTGAAAGTCAGGAATCTGAGAGGAGGAATGAGAAGATTTCTTGTTACCCTCCTCCAATGTAACCTTCACCCTAATCTGCAGTTTATTTATTTTTATATGTATTTGGTACAGGGTCTCACTACACAGTTCAGACTCATAGTGATCCTTCTGTTTCAGCCTCCCCAGCACTGGAATTACAAACGTGTGCCCCCAGGTGCTGGCTCAGAGTGCCCAGAGTATGAGTCCCACAAGGCATGTGGTCCTGGGAATTGAACCCCTGTCCCTGCACTTATCTAAGCAAGTGATTAGTCTGGTTAGTCTGATGAGCTAGCTTCCCAGCCCTTCCCCCCACATCTACATTTTAGGCTCCATTTTTCACAATAGCTTTTGGTGTCTGCTTGGGCCGCCCAGACCCAATAGAAAGGGAATTTCCCCCCATGTTCTTTGTTAATAAACAAAATATTTCATGTTGAAATTCCTCTTCTGCCCATAGTCCAGTATCCCCAGCCCCCCTCCTCCCAACAGTCTGACCAGGCAAGAGGACCCCTAGGAGAGTATACCAGAGTAGGGGAAACCCTGAAGGGGAAGCATATTTTACATTGGGGACCATCTCTTTAAATAAATAGAGTGGTTTTCCCCTCTTTTGGCTAAAATTACCCAGTCCTGTGGCAGCTTCCCAGAAAGGGCGGTGGGAGGGTGGCCGGAGCTGTCCCAAGGCCCAGGACATGGCCCCCCTCCCCTGGGCGAGGAGCCTTTCCCAAGCTGTTTTCCTGGTCTCTTCCTCTTGGATGTTTTCTTGATTATTAATCACATTTTCCATCTGCAGGCTCAGTCCAGACCACCTCCTCCTGGGGTCAGTGCTGGACAGGGGGAGGAGGAGCAGGCTCCAGGACAATGAGTTGGGGACAAATGGACAGTGACCTCTGGCTCTCACTAACTTGAAAGAGACTGGGTGTGGCTCACCACAGATCATATGCCCTTGCCATCTTGGCACATAATAGATGCCATTCTTAAGCAATATAAGTGTAGTAAATGAATGAACAGGTGTCTCCCTTTCACAGCACCCAGTTGGCGCTAGAAAGCAAAGCCCTTGGTGCTGGTCCTCTTGTGCTAGACACAGGCAAAGGTCCCAGAGAGGTCACTGCCCAGAGTCACTCAGCAAGTTAGTGCCAGAGCCAAAGTAGCACCTCAGGAAGGCTGATGGCTTCTCCCATAAATCAGGCAATAATACAGACTGAAAAACTCTTACATACCATGCATTGATCAAAGTACAGCAATGAACCAGGCAAAAACTCTGCTTTCTGAAGGAAATAGCACAACTACATTCTGTACATTGTTCATATACATATCAGTCAGTACCACCACTTTGGAATGTTGTTTGGTAGGACATACCTAGCTGAACATATGTATATTCTAGCAATTTCCTTCTCAGAAAATGTACCCAAAAAGTGGTCAGATATATTCATCAAGAATGTTCAGGGCTGGTGAGATGGTTCAGTGGTCTAAAGTGCCTGCTTAGGAAAGCTCAGGCAACTGCAGGGACTGCGGTTCGATCCCCAGCACTACATGCTGCGCCAGCCCCACCACCAGGGCAGGCTGAGCCAGCCATAAAATAAATAAAGAAAGAAACAAAAAAACAAATAAATAAAAAAATTTAAAAAAAGAATGTTCATAGCAGTTTTATTCATAATAGCTTCCAAGTAGAAACAACCCAGTTAGAGAAATTGGGCTATAGTCACAGCGTTGGAAAAGAGCCAACTATAGCTATACACAACACAGATAACTCTCACAGACAAAATGTTGAACAAAGGTGGGGGGGGGGAACCTGACACAAAAGACATATGAATAATTTCATTTAAGTAAAGCTCAAGAATAGGGACAACGGGCTGAGTGTGGTGGCACAGGCCCATATGCCCAGCACTCACAGAAAGTTTACCATAATCAGTCTGAACTATATAGCGAGACCCTGTCTCAAACAGAACAAAAAAAAAAAAAAAAAAAAAAAAAAAAAGAAAAATGAAGGCATAACTAAAAGTCTGTACCTTTAAGACCTATGTACATTTCTGTTTGCTTATTGCCTCAAAAAGCTTTAAAACTCCCTACCCTCATGTGGCTCACATTCTAGTTAGGAAAGATAGATACTAAAAATAGGCAGAAGCCAAATGCCATGGTGCATACCAAAAATCACAGCTACGTGGGAGGCAAGACAAAAGAATCATAAGTTCAAGGCCAGCCTGTCAACATAGTGAGACATTGCCCATCTCCTACCTCCCCAGGTTATTTAATAATATAGTTTGTTTATACAAAATTCCATGTCTGACTTCCCAACCCCTCAGCTGAGAAATCAGCCTAAATGTCACCTAAGAGAGGCCTAATCTAAGCTCCTTTGTCTTCTGTCATAGTGCCATAGTGTCTTGCCAAGTGGTCAAGTGTGATGTCTGGTTACCTAGTTAACTGTTGGTACCTGAAAGCTCCAGGAGGACAGCTCTGTGGCCTCAAACTCCAGGTGCCCACAGCTGCATCTGACAAAGAACAGGTGCTTCTAACGCTTGAAATAGATTAAATAGATGTTGAATGAATAATGCAAGTAAAGAAGTAGGAGGACCTCGAGGTCCTCCTACTTGTTCCCTGGAGCTCAGGCTTAATTGTCTTAGATTGACCTAAAACAATTAAGCCTCCGCTCCAGGGAATAAGGAAGGGAGTCCAGCTGAATGGGTTGCAGCCTTTATAGATGGGAAAGGGGTTTAGTAATCAGTGAGGGATTAAGCCGAGACTTGAAGGCAGCCTGAAGTGGCCTGAGGCTCTAAGAGACCACATCCTGGGGCTGGGGAAATAGCTCTGTGGCACAAGTGCCTGACTGGCAAGTACAAGGTCGTGAGTTCAAACCCCGGTCCACCCTAAAATGTCTTTGGTGCCCAAAGTCAAGGAGGCCTGGAAGGGCACAAAGTAGGTAAGGAATACAAGCACATCTGAGCTTTAAGAGAAATCACTGAGGCTGGTGGGGGGGAAGGTCATCCCTCCAGCCTGATCTAGGACAAAGACCACAGGGCTTAAAAGAGGACAAGGCCTTTAGGGAGAGGGGGACACACAGATTAATCTTCTCTATCTGTTTCCATGTGCCCTAGAAGCCCATGTCATGTATACTTGGAGAACTGCCCCCAACACACTCTTAGTCCTATGTCCACTCTCCCAGACCCAGTAGGGTAATCCGAAGACTGAGAAGAGGAACGGGGAGGGTGAGGGAACTTAGAATCAGGGGACTCTGTGTACTTGAAAGCAAGAGCAGGGACACAGACTTACAAAATCACAGATGTGATTTTTCATTTTGCAAAAATTTATATAAAACTAATTCCCTGCTCAGAGGCACATAGCTCCTCCTTGCCTCTCCATCCAGAGGGCTCTGATGCCCTCAGTTTCTTCATGGAGAAGGCATATATCCTCAAAGGATTGTTCCCTTCCAGTGGCAGTGCAGTCTGACCTTGATCTTTGCTGCTGTGCAACTATCTCCCTTACAACAGACCTGGGTTTTTCAGGAAGGACAGAAGATGATGTACTCTAAGATCAGTTCTCTCTCTTCACCTTTCTGGCTGCATTCCTGGCCAGCATGTTAATTCTGCACCCACACATACGCCCCTTGCCCTCCCACAGAAACTCAATTCTGTTTGGGAGGACACAGAAAAATCAGAAATGTGGAGACTAAATGCCAGAGACATCTAGTCCCAAGGAAATAGGCAGAAGCAGAAGGGAGAAGTCCAAGAGAGAAAATTGAATTAAATTCAGTTCAACAGACATTTATTAGTGCCTACTGTGTGCCAGGCCCAGAGGGAACATTGTGTACAAAAGTACAGACGACTCCCAGGTTTTTGGCGTGAGCATCTGGGAGATGATGGTGCCATTCACAGAGCTAGGAGAGAGGAGGGCCTTGACATGTTCAGCTGAGGGTTGGTGGAATGATGGCTAGCCAGGGTGAGAATGGGAACAGCCAAGAAGTCCCTAAACTAATCAAGGGCTAGCTAACTAGAGGTATGTAGTTCCTGATCAACAGTTCCCAGCACCCTCTGTACTCAACAAATGTAGAGGCCAGGGCATTCGTCGGAGTCCCAGATTAACCTGAGCACTATGATGGTGATGGGGAATGGTGAGACAGACATCAGAGAGCAGGGAGAGAGAGAGAGAGGGGGGATAATAAACAGGAAGGGAGGAGCGGATGAAGGCTGAAATCCTTGAAACCATGATTAAAAGAGAGGGAACATGAGGGGTTCCCAGAAAACAGAGAAGATATAGTGGCTCCAGAGGAAGGAGCTCAGGAGTTAGGATTGTCACAAGACTAAAAAGGAGCCTAGTGAGGCCCCCCAAAAAAAGCCAGTGGACAAGCTGAGACTATGGAGTTGCCACTGTAAACCTTGCTATAGGGGCTGTGAACAGAGTGTGGACCCTTCCTTCCCCAGACTCCCTGCTATGCTGGGAGCCCCGGTTGGTCTGGGGGCCTCTCTCAGTCCTACACAGGGACAAAGAGAAGCCCCCAGCCTTCTGTGCCTGAGCCTCTGGTCTCTGGCTTCCCAGGAGGCTCCTGAGCCTCCCTCAAACTCGGGAGCATGCAGTGGTCAGAGAACCCTGGGGACCCTGGGAGTAATTGAAACCAGGGCTGAGACATTAGAAACCATAACGCCAACTCCCTGGTTCCCCCAGGATAGCTCCTGGTTTTCTTCTCACCCCAATCCTCCCTGCTGCTGACAGCTTGGCTCTCCAAGGCCCCCACCAGCTGGAACGCTGACCTCCTTCCCAAACCAACTGGAAGGCGCCTCCAACCAGGAGGCACCCAGAGTTAGCCCTCTGGGTTAGACAACTTCAGTGTATACTAGGCTAATCTCTTCATCTAGAAGGGTCCCAAATTTTAGTTTTAATCCCATTTCGTAGAATTATTGGGTGGGGGAGTGAAGTTAGACAACGGAAAGGATTTCTCAATAGTGAAAGAGAAATAAGTGGGGAGGTAAATATAGGGCAGCAGTGTCCTTCAAGTAGCAAAGTACATAATAAATACATGATGAAGAGCTGGGCATGGTGGCATACACCTATAACTCTAGCACTTGGGAGGCTGAGGTAGAAGGTGCTCAGGCCAGCCTGGGATAGAGTGAGTTCAAAGCCAACCTGGACTGCATATTGAGACCCCTATCCATAAAAGAATTTTTATATAAATAAATATACGGAGAAGAAAGAATAGGTCTCAAAGCCTGGATCCTAACCCTGCCATATATTTGCTGAAGTGATCTGAATAGGCTGTACCCTAGGAGAGGTAGGGTCTCCATGACTTGAGGTCCCATTGATCTCTCTGCTTGCTCAGATAGCTCTCTTCCTTTCTCCCTCTCCTTTTCTCTGAGCCTTGTCTCTAACATTAAGGACAGGAAACTGAATTTTTGTCAGCCTGATGGGAAGGCCCTCCTCCTGAACAGCTGCCTGAAGATTCCAGAATTTCTAGATTTCCCAAGAGTGCTGGTGTGGGAATCTGTCCTCGCCTCAGTCTCCACATCTGTCTGTCTTCTTGGCCCTTCATTGAAACTAAGCTCAAACACCTACTCCACCACTTACTGGTTTTGTGATCTCAGGCAAGTGACTTAATGTTTTAATTACCTCAGAAGTAAAATGAGCCTCAATTACTTCAGGAGTAAAATGGGATCATAATAGTGCCTATGTCCTAAAATTATTGTAGAGATTAAACTAAATGAGATAACCCAGTTAAGAGTTTAGCACTAGGCCTGGTAGGTCTGAAAGCCGCTTCATATGCTGATTTCTCCTTGTTCCCAGCCCATTATCAATGTATCTTCTCTGTCACATCTTTCTCCCCATCTCTACATTTACACCATCCTGGCTTGGTCTGCTTGTATCTGGCTCTGCAGATCTATAGTTCCCTACCTGCAGCATCCCTGCTTCACTCTGCTCCAACCCCTAAGCACAGCTAGAGTGAGCTGGTATAGGGTTATCCAGGGAAGTTTTTAATTCAAATATGCAATTCCCAGCAGTAGGCTCATGCCTGGGCCTGACTGAACATGGGTGATTCACAGTTGGTGGGGAGAGCACTCATGTCTATGGCCCTTTCTGGCTAAGCTGCAGAGCTGGGGGCTTGGCCTAACAGCCTTTTGGAGGAGGGGACTTGTTCTGACTATGTCGGCCACCCCCATACCTGGGCTGGAGCCAGATCCCCTATGATTAGTGCCTGCCTGGAGATGAGACAATCTGCCCAGAGCCAGGACCAAAAGGGGAAGCCCTCCACCTCCACACAGAACATGTCATCTGCCCTCAAAATTCTCTGGAAGCTCTCATACCCACCCGCAAGCTCTGTGTAGAAACACTGCCTTCAGAGCTGGCATTCCTCTTGGTTTTGCCTCTTGCTATCTTCTGTCTCATCCTTGATCCCTGACTTTCACAGCTGCCTAAATCTGCACTCTCACACTGAGGCTGTCAAGGAGAGGTAACTGTGAAGGCTTGGAGACTCTATTATGTTCTTCACTAATTAAAAAGCTTCTTCTTAGGACAAGTCCAGGCCAGGGAGATAGCTCAGTAGAATAAGCACTTGCTTGGCAAGCGCAAGGTCCTGAGTTCAACCCTTGGTACTGAAAAAAAAAAAAAAAAAAGAATTTTAGGAAAAGTCCAGATTTTCTTTCTATGTTACTCTAGACCTATAAAGACAGAGGGCATAGTGTGGAACAGGTGCTTTTCTAATTAAACCAATGGAAGTAGGGGCAAATGGAAGACTTGAAACAAGGGACTGGATGTTTGAGGAGGGAGCATGCAGGAAGAGTATGGGTAGACCATAGAATGGCTGCTCCTTAACTTTGTGGCTCAGCAAAGAGTCTTCTCTGGGGGCCAGGACTGGTCTCAACTAGCTCCAGACTCCCCCACACTTGGATCTCAGCCAGACCCTCATGTCAACTATTGGGCAGATGGCCAGATGGGTGAGCAATTAAGACTATTCCCTATTCTCAACATATCATTGCCTCAAGGTGCCCACCAACTTCAAGGAGAGAGAGAGCTGGGACTATAAACCCAGAGAGGCAGAAACCCTGGGAAGATCACACAGCAGGCAGATACTGGCACAAGAGTCCTGGTGTCCCGGCAGCCTGGGCTTGTCATAAGGATCATGTGCCAACACTATGATGGGGGCCAGATTCAAAACAGGATTTTATGTAGGGAGAGTGCCTAGGAATCCTCGAACATGTGGACAGCTAGGCCAGGGATGGAACATCCCATCAGGCAAAGACAGATCTACAGCTGCCTGTCCTTCCCCTCAGAGATATGCACCGGAACAAGTTTCAGAGACACAGATTCTAAGCAAAAGAGAAAATAGAGAGCTTATGAGAAGGATCAAGAAAAAGGAACTCTCAGAGACAATAGTCAGACACAAAAACAGACATTAGAGAGAGATGAGCCAGAGACAGAGACAAGGAAGTGCAGAAGAATGGAGAGTCTTAGAATTAAACACATACAGAGATAGGGATAGACAGAAAGTCAGAGATAAACAGCATTGCAGTCATAGAGCAAGTGATGTGGAGACAGATGCAGTCAGAGAAACTCAAGACTGGGAAACAGAACAGTTGGGGAAAAGATAGTGAGGAAGGGGAAAGGGGCAATGGCAAGATCAAGAGAGGCAGAGGGACAGAGTAAAGCAGAGGAGGACAAAGAGTGAGGGAAAAAAAAAGAGAGAGAGAGAGAGATCAAAACATCAGGAGTGGGGGCCGGCGAGATGGTTCAGTGGTCTAAAGCGCCTGCTTAGGAGGGCTCAGGCAACTGCGGGGACTG
Source organism: Capromys pilorides (assembly GCA_004027915.1). NCBI lineage: Eukaryota > Metazoa > Chordata > Mammalia > Rodentia > Capromyidae > Capromys > Capromys pilorides. Next base: position 23,574 of record PVKN010000312.1, on the reverse strand, counting down.
CAGTTCGATCCCCGGCACCACATGCTGCGCCAGCGCCACCACCAGGGCAGGCTGAGCCAGCCACAAAAAAAAAACGAATAAATAAAGAAACAAACAAACACAACAAGCAAACAAATTAATAATAAAAAAAAAAAAAAAAAAAAAAAAAAAACCCATCAGGAGTGGGAAAAGCAACAACAGAGCAGTCTCCTGGTCAGTCTTCCCAGGGTGTGCCCCTTGCTATTCTCTGGTTTCCATAACAACAAGAGCAGCACCAAATCTGCATACACATCTACATTGTGTCTGTCTGCATAATTCAACAGGTTTCTGTGCATATTCATGAGACTGGGAGTGAAGGTGACTCTCCCAATTCCTGCAAAACTGGGCTTCTATGGTGCCCCCTGCTTGTAGCACACAGTCATGGATCCAGCCTTATTCACTCTGCTCCCTCAAACACTCCCTTAGGGTCTCCTATTTCTGGGCCTTCACCTCAGATTATGCCCCTGCCCTTCTACTTTCCAGAGATCAGTTCTCTCTCAGGATTAGTGTATAGACACACTTCCTCTGGTAGAGGGCAATGGAGATGGCATGGAGTAATGTTCACCCTGGCTCCGTGGTGGAGGGTGTCTCTCTGCTACACTTCTTAAAAGGCTCATATTGACAGAGGCTGGTAAGTAGGATGAACTGAAAGCTATAGATCTACCAACAGGAAGAAACCCCAGACACTGTGACCCCCATACTGAAGCTGATAGAGAGCCTGGTTCCAGCCACAATAGTCACAGGAGCTGGGATAGAGCTCACGGAGCTCCAGGAACAGAGACTATAGTGGCTCATATGGGGCAGAGAGTGCCTAGGTCTGAGAGCTCTTTCAGAATGCCAGACATTGCATGTCCTTGTAGGCTAAGAGCACCTTTTCCAGGGTTTGCTCTAGTAAGAATTTTGACCTTGTCATCTTCCTCAAAATCTCACAGCAGCCTCATCACTGCTGTTTCTGCCCTGTGTCCCCAAGTCACTCTGCATGGTATAACAGCCAAAGTTCTCATGCTAAAACACAACTTATTTATTTTTGGTTTTCTGGCAGAACCGGGGATTGAACTCAGGATCTTTCACTTGCCAGGTAGGCACTTGTGCCCCTGAGCTATCTCCCTGGACCTTCTTAAAACACAACTTAATATCCACCCCATTCCCACCTCAGAGCCCTTTCAGTGACCCTCCATCACCTCTAAGATAAAGCCCAAGCACCTTGGCCAGGCATGCAGGCCTCCAGTCTAGCCCTGACTCACCTCTGAGCCTTATTCCTCGTATTCCTTGCCTTGACCTTCATGTTCCAGTGATCGTCTCTATGCTCTGCCCTTCTGTATCCTGGCTCATGGCTTCCCTTCACCTTGAATGTTCTTTCCACATTTCTCATTTCTTAGGAGTCTACACAGGCATCACTATACTACTAGTAGCACTATTACTACGGTTACTTTTTCTACCACTACTGCTTTTTGATACTGGAAATTGAATCAAGAGATGCTCTACCACTGAATATGTTACTAGTTCCCCCTTTTTAGATAGAGTTTCATAGGAGAAACCCAAACTTGGGGCCCTCCTACTTCATCCTCCTCCAGTGCTAGGATTATAGGCATATGCCACTGTACCCAGGTACTTCCACTTTTTTGAAGCTTTGGCTCTCCCAAAAAGCTGGGTTAGAGGCTCTGATTCCTGGGGTAATAAACTCCTAATTTGTGGATCTATTGTACCACAATCATACCTCACCTAAGGACAAAATAGTGAAATAATCTGTGCATGTGTGACTATAGTCCAAATGTGGTCGAGTTCCAAGTACACTGTGATAATTAGTTCTTTGTTGAGTTACTGAGATTTCGCAGAGCTCATTGAGGAACAAATTTCAACCCTGTGCCTACATCCAGGTACCACCACTTCTTTTAAGTTTTGTTTGTCCACAATAGTTGGGCTAGGATCTCTGATTTCTGCAGTAATGAACTTCCTAATCTGTGGAGCTATTGTACCAGTCACACCCCTTTCTGAGGACAAAATAGTAAAATAATCTGTATATGTATGGCTATAGCCCATGTGTGATTGAAAAACTGAAAAATTAAACTACTGTATCTTGCATTTAGGGCTTCAAATAATCTGGCAGACCCTGCAAAGGAAAGACATGGGTAATCCTTTTGCAAATGCTGCCACCTTATGTCCATGTCTAGAAGTGCAGGTAGATCACCCACCCAGAGCAGGAACCAACCTGGGATCTGGAGATGATCAAAGATCAGGCCTTATTCCTGATCTCCAGGCTGGTGGGCCCATCTAAGTAAAGAATAGGGAGGTGAACCCTGCAGGAGTTTTCAGGAGTTAGCATCAGTGCTTGAAAAGGGTGAGGCGTTAATCTGGTTAGGGCCCAGGGCCCACAGAGCTCAGGCCAAAGGTAAATCATGAATAGCCAAGTGCCAAGTGCCATTCAAGATCCTTAAGTTATGCCAGCAAAACAAAGACCCTTGTCTTTTATATTCTCATCAGGGTAGACATAAATACAAATGTTATTTTAAAGAAATTATATTTAGAAGGTAAAAACATACATTAAAAAAAAGACATAGTAAGGGAGGTCAAAGGTGCTGACCTGTAACTTTGGAGTGAATGCAGCAGGCTTCATTATGGTGACCTTTGAGGGCTGGGGAGATAGCTCAGTGGCATAAGCACCTGCCTAGTAAGTGCAAGGTTCCATACCAAAAAAACCAAACCAAAGCAAAACAAAAAACCCCAAAAGACAAAAAAACAAAGTTGACCTCTGAGGAGACTTTTTTTTTTGTGGAACCAGAACCAGGGGTTGATGGAACTCAGGACCTTGTACTTGCCAGGCAGGCACTTGTGCCCCTGAACTTTCTCCCCAGCCCCAAGACTTTTTTTAAAAAACTTTTTTTTTGGAACCAGGGATTGAACTCAGGACCTTGTGTTTGCCAAGCAAGAACTTACTCCACTAAGCAAAATTTTTTATTTATTTATTTATTATTTATTTATTTGTTACAGGGTCTCACTACTACTAGTGATTCTTCTATCTCAGCCTCCGCAGCACTAGGATTATAGGCATGAGCCACCATGCTCAGCTTTGGGGTGGCACTCATGTGGAGGATCAAACTCAAGTCCTTGTGCCTGCCATGTAGGTGCTTAGCCTCATATGGATATTCCTCCCATGCCCCTCCCTCTTAATTCCTTCACTTGATGTTCAGTGACTTTTCCTTCTGGGCACCCACCTAGCTACTCTCATACCTCCACAGATTCATTGTTCTTGCCTATTTTAACCTGTCTGGAAGAATGCAACAGCACTTCTCCTGAGTCCTTGCCTGTCTTGTGGGTGCTGCTGAAGCTCACGTGCTTCCTATCAATAACATACTAGCTCAGCCAACAGACTATCCCTGGCTTTCAGCCTTGCCTGGCTATTTTCCTTTAACCTCCCTTTCATCTTTCCCAATTATCACAGCAATCTCATACTACCTACCAGTTTCCTGACCCCTCTGTTATAGATCTGGACTCCTGCTTCTCCTCCACCCTATGTGTATACACATCCATCCTCAACTCTTTTCGTTACAAGGAGTCATCGCTCCAATTTCTTGGAAGGGCTGGTCCATTTCCTTTCGTAACCAAGGCAAAGCTTTTTCTAACAAGTTATGTAAACAGAAACCACACTGTAGTGGATTAAGGAGAAAATAAAAAGTAATAAATTATATACAACTAGTGCTCTCTTCTAGGCTTGGTCAGGCTTTCTCATTCCAAAGGCCTCACCTCTCTCTGTGGCTACCTCTCTGCCATGCCTCCTATAGGACCCAGCGGGGCCTTGTAGAGCCCAAGGGGGAGGGAAAAACGATCTAGCATTGCTAGCCATCCCTTTCTTAGTTTGTAGCTTATTTCTGGATTCTCTGAGATACAGATCCTACCTTCCCCAGTGGGATTTATTATTATTATTATTATTATTATTATTATTATTAATTATTTTGGTCTTTTTGAGACAGGATCTCACTATGCAGTTCAGGCTGGCCTTGAGCTCACTTTTGTAGCCCAGGCTGGTCTTGAACTCGCACCGATCCTCCTGCCTCAGCCTCCCAAATTCTGGGATTACAAGCATGCGCCACCATGCCCAGCTCCCAGTGGGATTTTGACCTCAGCTGTTTCCCTCCAGTTAATAGTAACACTTATATTCCTGTAGTCCCCGGGTGGTACCTCAATAAGCAACTCAATTGGGAGTCCCTTCTGGGGCTCAAGGGGCTTGAAATGTCACCTTACTGGATCACTCCTTTAGCAGTTTCCATGATTATTCCATGTGATTCCTTTATCCTGGCTACAGAAAAAAATGAATCAGGATGGGATACTATCAGAGACCAATAGTCTGCTTGAGTCTGGCCCCAAAGATCTAGAGACCTGCAATACTGAGAAGTGTTAATGGTAGAAAACACACAATGAACATGTTATGAGAAAAGGCAGTACATACAAGCTGAGGTAAAGTACATTGTTAAATTTGTAAATGCCCAGAATTATCAAGGCTTAGCTTCCAAAAGTCCTGGTTCCATTGTATATGATTGTTCTTTGGTAGGAATTATGACTATATACCCTAAGATATATATATATATATGAAATTTTTAAAAACTGAACAACATAGAACTTTTATTTCCTGCTGGGTGTGGTGGCCCACACATGTAATCCTATGACTTGGGAGGCTGACTCAGGAGGGTTGCTGCAAATTTGAGGCCAGCCTGGACTACATAGTGAGTTAAAAACTACAGAGCAAGACCCTGTCCCCCTCAAAAAAAATAAACCCAAAACTTTATTCCTTAAAGTATACTGATATGCCTTAAGCTGTATGTGTAGAGCCTTATCATTTTATTTTTCTTTTGCGGAACTGGGGCTTGAACTCGGGTGAGCCTTATCATTTTAGTGCTTGAAAATAACCAGTGAAGTTGGGGCATGGTGGTATACATGTATCATCCCAACACTCAGGAGGTTGAGGTAGGACTGCCATGAGATGGAGGCCCGCCTTGGTGACACAGTGAGTTCAAAGCCAGCATGAACTACATAGTAAGACTAACTCAAAAAAAACAAAAGTAAGGGGCTGGGGAGATAGCTCAGTAGAATAAGCGCTTGCCTGGCAAGAGCAAGGGCCTGAGTTAATCCTCAGTTCCGCAAAAAAAAAAAAAAAAAGCAAGCAAGCAAAAAAACTCACTGTATTTTCTACACATCTCAACTCTCAATGTTAATGCAGTTATATAAACTGCATGTTAGCAATTACCCTTTCATAAGAGCTACAATAATTGTCAACCAACAACCTGAATTATTTGAAAGAATGGAGGTAAAGCCACTGCTTGCAGCAGTATGTCTGAACCACCATAGCATTCATAATAACTTTTAGGGGTTTAGAAGATGTTTCGTGATCTGATGTATTTGAAGGGACTGATGGTGAAGTCACTGAGTTTTCATGTTCAACATTCTTTGAATACTGACCACCTGTCCTGCCTATCCTCAGGATCTTCCATGCCATTCAGGTTGAACTGTCACTGAAAGCAAAGGATGTGGTGTTCAGTGGTACAGCACTTGACTAGTATGTTCAAGGCCCTGGGTTTAATACCTAGCACCAGAGGAAAAATAATAAAAGTTCTGACCTTAGCCTGCTGCCCCTGTGATCACATCTTTCTTTAAAATCCTTATTACAGCTGATAGCTTACTCCCAGGTCCTCCTGAGGCAGCAGGATTACTGTGAGTTCAAGGCTGTCCAGATTACACAATGAATTTAAGGCCAGCCTAAACTACATAGTGAGACCTGGTCTCAAAAACAAAGCAACAAAACAAAAATCACACATGAAATGGACTAAAGCGCCTGCTGAGGCAGAGGGCACAGCCTGGGTTCAAGCCCCACCCCCAGGGCACTGCGATTGAGACTGGGCATGGTGGCACACCTGTAATCCTGATGTTTGAGAGGCTGAAAACAACAGAATCAGACTTGATCTACATAGTGAAACCCTGTACTAAACACATAAAAAAGTAAATCACACATGAATCACAGGGATCAAACCCAGGACCTTGCACTAGCCACAAGATAGGTGCTTATGTTCTATTTTCTGGCCCCCACATAAATCTTGAGTTCTGACTTTCTTTCTCCTGACTGGACATCCGGGCTGTTGGACACACTGGAAAAAACCTTGAGAGCCATGGAACACCCAACTGATTCAACTCTGGAGTCCAATGCACTTTAAAGCCAGGTAGCCCTTGGTTACTGATACAACCTTTATTTTTTTTCTCAAGCACTTGACCTTGCCACAGTAGATCTGAGTTTAAGGCCAAAATGAAGCAGAAAAGGAGCAATAAAACCCAGAGAAAAATATGGCATTGAACATTGCCTACCCTCACTCTCCTTCAGTATCAGATTGAACCCAAGCTTTCATACTGAAATACACTGATAACCTTTTGCGATAGGGTCTGCTGAATTTCTCAGATTGGGCTCAAACTTGCCTCGGCCTCCCAGAGTGTTAAGGTTATAGGCATGTCACTATGCCCAGCAACTGAGGTTTTTTAAATGGTAGGAAAAAAAAGTTTATGAGTCATTTATAATAGCAACGAGGGGCCAGGGAGATAGCTCAGTGGAATAAGTGCTTGCCTGGCAAGCGCAGGGTCCTGAGTTCAATTCCTAGTACCACAAGACAAACAGACAAATAAATAGCAATGAGCATTTATATAGTATTAGGTACCCAGGTGGTATCAAATTTATCTCATTTAATTAACTACCCTATGAGATAAAGCTTTTTTGTGCGTGGTGCTAGGGATTGAATCGTAGGTCTCAATGCTAGGCAAATACTCTTACTATGGGGCTACATCTTGGTCCTCCCAACACCTTCCCCTGTCTCCAACTCATCTACTCCAAGAGGGAAAAGGCTGGGATTCCCATTCCTTTCATCTCCTTTCCACACAATAGCCAAGCAGAGGCTCATCAGACAAATGACAGAACCTTTATTTCCTAACTCCCTAAGCCTCTGTCAGAAGGCAGATCAGGTGTAGTGTATGTGGAAGGCAGAGTAAGCCCTTCCCAAACAATCCAGAACTCAGGAGAGACCCCATACACGTTATTCTTCATAGTTATTTCCCATATGCCAGAGGAAGCAGGACTTCTGTGGACCTGGGCCTTGTTGGGGATGTTGAGCTTCCTGGAAAAGGCACAGTCATCCTAGATATTTAGGCCTAGAGAATAGCCTGGCTGGGTAGGTCTTCAAGAACGGTTGTCTCGAGGCCTTCTTTGGGGTCGGGAGCCACCGCTGGAGCTGGGCACGGAGCCCAGCCCAGGGGGTGCCCCTGGAGGCTGGTAACCATATTCACTAGGATCCAGGGGGTCCCGACTGAGCAGTACCCAAACTGCAGGAACATGGCGGCGTACTGTGAGGGGGTCTAGGCCCCTGTCGGGTGAGGTTGGAACCCAGCTGTCCTCAGTCTGCAGAAATCGCAATTTGGTGAGCTGGTGCAGGCCTGGGACTCGCCGCTTGACAATCTCGGCACAGCTGACAGCTTTTCCGGCAGCACGGCCAGAACCTGAGAACACCACATGCCGAGCACTGCCGCCCTCCAAGCGACCTAGTGCCAGCCCCAGCAGGTTTCGAATTTTGCTGCCATCTCGAACACGCATCTCCAGTGTATCAGGAGGTAGTTGAGGCATTGGGGAAGGTGCCGGGAGCTCTACTGAGCCAGCTTTCCGGTAGTGCTCCATTCTGCTTGCTGCCCACTGCAGGAAGGTAGCAAATGAATGAGCGCTAGCCAGAGGCCCAGGCTATCCTCTAGCCTCCCTCCAGCCCATTCAGCCCTGCTTCTCATTCCCAAAGAGGGCCTGGGCCCTCACACACACAGTTTCTCACCCTGGGGAAGAGGTTTTCCTGCTCTAGTCAGGTCCTTAAGATCTCCCCATAAATCCTGGAATTAACGAGGCAGGAACTAATTTCCCCAATTCTGGGCTTTCTGAGCACTCCATCACCCCAAGGTGCTCAAGACAGGGGCTTCCGTTTGACCACGCCCAGACTCCTCACCCTGGGGTCTCTGGGAACAAGCGTTTCCACCACGGCTCACCACGGGTTGGGCTAAGGACCCCCTCACGCTGTGCTGCCACAGTGCAAAGTCAAGTCCATCCACCCCATGATCCCCGGGACACAGCCTAGAGCCTTTACCCATAGCTCCGAGGCCAGACCCAATCCGAGGCCCTGGGTCAGGGCCAAGTAGCCTCGCCCCAAATTACTTGGGTGGATTTGCATCAATCCAGGTCCCTCAGAAACGGAAGCAGAGGCTAGAGAGCAGGATTACGCAGGCCACTCCTGGCCGGCCTCGGGCGCCTACATCCACTTCTCCAAGGCGTTGCCAAGTAGCAGGAGCGCCCCAGACTCCGAGCGCCCCATCCCGCCAACACCCGACCCTCACCACTGCAGCTGTCGGCGCACACTCGAACCTCACCACGCAGCCAAGATGGCGGGGGCCCGGAAGCGCGAGGAGGCGGCCGGCCGCGCACGCCAGCGGGCGGGGCGGGGACAAGCGGCGCAGAGTCTGGACGTGTGCGCTGGGGAGCCGCAACCCAGCGCAGTCCCCGCGGTCACCCCGGGACAGGGGTAAGAAGAGGGGGGCGGCCTTCAGAGGAGCCCTGCGTCTGCGGACTGGGGATGTGGCCCCGAAGACCGGAGGGCACTGCTACCTGTGGAGGGACCGCAGAAGCAAAGGGGAAGAGAGCGGAGCTGGTCTGGAGGCTGTTCCTGCGCAGATGAGATCCTGTTACCAAATTCTGAGCTTCGACCTCATCCCGTGGGCACTGGCGAACCACAGAGAGCTTTCAGCAGCGGGCACATTCTGTGCACCTCACTCTGGGGGTCAGGGGGACCTCGCCTGCTAACGATCTTGGGAATGGACCGTATCCCGCACCCCCGCCAATCCTCACAGCGCCCCCAGACCACGGAGGTTCGGAGGCACGCGCAGTTTACTATAGTGCTCACTGTGTAACAAATGCTGGTGGTAAATAGTTTTACTGAATTAATGAGCCACAGAAATGGCACAGGGAGTAAAGATTAAAGTGGGAGACTTAACAGATAGTTTGGGTGATGAGTTGGCGACTGTGGACAGATAAGGAGTCTAGGATGACTGCCAGGTTTCAAACAGGTTTAGTTACGCTGGAATTTTGAGGTACACATCCAGACTATAGGTTGCGTGGTCAGCAGGCAGTTCCAAGTCTGGAGCCAAAACATACCCTAGGACCACGAGGGGGCAGCAAACACTGGAATGCAGCGCCAATCTCACTTCGTCCCTATCTGATGTTGTCCCTTGCCCTCCCTTCCCAACTTCTCTTCCTTTGAGCCTCAAACTTTCCCCATCCAAACCCCTAGGCTTCTATTCTTAGCTAATTGCACCAGGTGAGCTCCAAAGAGTGCAATTTCCAAGTTCTTCTGTGTATTTGCATATACAGTTACTCTGGCTCTGAACACCCATCAAGAATATTTCCCTTTCAGTCCCTTGTTTTGTGCGTGAAAGTACCTTGTACCTACCTTGAAGGACTCTCATTCTTTTGTCTTTTTGAGACTGAGTCTCACTGTGCAGTTCAGGCTGGCCTTGAGCTCACTTTGTAGCCCAGGTTGATCTCAAACTTGCAATGGTACTCCTACCTCAGCCTCCTGAATGCTGTGATTACAGGCATGTGCCGCCATGGGAAGTCCCACTGGGACTTCCCTTCTGACTGTCTCCCTTGATACCTTGTGCACTGCAGGGGTTAGGTGTTCCTACGATGTCTTCCCTACCTGGCATAGCATCTAACTTGGTAAACATGGGATAAATGGATGCATAAAGGAATGTATGAAGCACATCAGTCACCTGAGAGCCTTCCTTTTGAAAGCTGTACCACCTATTTCAATAGGCAGGTTGGCAGCTCTGTACCACCAAGGTCATCATAGACCAAGAAGCCAGCACACTCCTCCATATATCTCTATAGTTTATTGTCACTGGAATAAATACACTGATAGAGGATGGGATTTGCAAATCACAATTTCCAGGTAACTAGATCTCTGACCTCAGAGCCCCACCTGAGTGCAGACAGGTGGTCCTAGAATCCAATAAATACAAAGTTTTCTTTGCCTTGACTGATTGGCACAGGGCCCAGGAGCCTGGCTGCTCTGGGATGGGGAGTAACTGTCACTCTTCTGCTGGCTTTACTTGCTTGGCAGCCTCTAGCTGGCAAAGTAGCTCATCCCACTGCACGAACTGCTTAGAGAGAAGCATTGTCTAATTACAGGTCAAGGTGAGATTAGAATAGACTTTCACATTTGCCAAAAGGGATGTGGATGTAGAAGTAAGGAATAAAAGACGTTGCTTGGGATGGGATGGAATGAGATGATAAAGAGCCACAGGTGTGACAAAAAGGATAGAGCATGGGGAATGCACCTATTAGGGTATGCAAAAAGGATACAGTCTTGTTGTATTCCTCCAGGAGAGCCTTGGACTCCTCAGTGATCTCCACACATTGGTCCTATAGGTCCACAGTGATAGGAAAAGAAGTTAGACAAAACTCCCTTCTCAGATTAACTTCCTACTTCATCATTGCCCATAGAGCCTGGAAAATATGATGTTTAAACCTAGAACAAAAAGCAAATTGCCAAAGGAACACTTTCAGGCTTCAGAATGGGTATCCTAGCTGCAATCCAAAGACTGATGGGAAGGGAACTAGACTGCCCATTTCTTTTAGTATGTTTTCTTCTACTCTGTATTTCTCAACTTTTTCAAACCTGAAACTAGGGCCTCAGAAAAACAGAAGGTGAGGGGGGCAGGGAGAATCCTCCATCGTCTAGCTAGTCAAGGATATAACATACCCAGGATTTGTGTGTGTATGTACCACTGGGAATTGAACTTGGGGCCTTTGCACTGAGTTACATCTCCACTTTTTTACTTTTTTTTTTTTTTTTAACATTTTGAAGCAAGGTCTTGCCCACTTGTAAAGGCTGGAATCAAATTTGTGATTCTTCCAACTCTGGCACCCAGAGTTCTAGAGTTACTTGGTTCCTAGGAATTCCAAACTTCAAGCTTCTCGTGTCTTAGAGTAGCCCTACTATGGGAGGCAGGAGGCTTAGATGTGGCCATAGGCAAGTCCCTTCCCTTTTCAAGATGGGAACATGAAGATGAAGGATAAACCTCCACGTTTCTAAGTAGAAAGGCTTTAAGTTCCTTCCCCAGGTGGCAGGATGGGGCAGGAGGTGCCTTACCACCTCTGCTTTTTTTTTTTTCCAACCCTCTCCCTTCCCATACCTGCTGTTGGATGTGGATCTGGGCCAAGTGCTTCAGGCGGGCAGCATGCTCAGGAACAGCTGTAAAACGTAACACACACTGCCTGATGATGCTTGTGCCCTCCCCCGGGACTGCTCAATAGTCTATTAAGTCTTCGGCAGGATTAGAGTATTGAGTGGAGAAGCTAAACAAATGCTAGGCTTCATTGATCACTGTAGCCAAAGGGAGGGTGGTTCTCTTCCCACCCCACTCTTAACTCCAGGACCCATAGGGCAGGGGAAGAAGAGATGCAGAGGGGAAAAAAAAAAAACCTTGCAGTCCCCAGTGTTGTCCTTTCCCCACCCAAGTCTATGAGCAGAGCCAGGAAAATGCAGCCTTTTCTATTGTGGGATCTGCCTTTTGGCTCTTAGCCCAGCAGGGCCAGGTCAACTTGGCCCAGGGAACAGGAAGCCTATGGATGGACTAAGGACATATGTCATACCCTTAAACTTGACACTTGGAATCCAACATATAGAGCCCTGGCCATCATGTTGGCTCTACAGCCAATGTGGCTGTCAGATACTCTGTGGGTAGCTGAGCAGGAGAAGGGAGGGGGAGCTGGAAAATACACCTCCAGAGACAGGCAAGATGGGTATCTGGATTCAATTAAAGCTACTGCCTGCTCGTCAAAGCTGAGGCTCAGAGACTCTCTCAGGAGAGTAGCAGGAAGAATTCACATACCTGGCAGGGTGGTGGACAGTAAAAACTGGGTTTTGCAACACCCTGAAGGACAGATGCTAAAGGGTAGAGTACAAAGTAGAAAGAATCCCCAGATTTGGGGACACTAGTGTCCCTAGACCCAAACTGTCTGAGGTTCTGAAACTAGACTCTCCATCCTCGGAATTTTAATTCTAGTGAAGGTGGCAGGAACCTCCTGCAGGGTGGAGAATAAAGAAAATGGGCAAACCCAGCCTGAGCCCGAAGAATCCTAGGTACAGAGAAGTCTTGCTCAAACATTCACCTCCCCACTAGCATGATAGAGCCGAGTCCCAAAGAAGTACCTTTAATAGAAGCACTGTCCAGCACGGGTACCAGGGCATCCACCTGCTCCAAGAGAGCAACCTGGGAAAGGATAAACTGCTCCTCTGAGGCATAAAGACAAAGAATGGCAATGTAGCAGGCCTGGCACTATTACCCCTGGGCCAAGCATCTGGCAGGGGTATGGTGGGTCCCTGGAGCTTTGGGAAGAAATCTTGCCCACTGGCAGGATTTTTCTAGGTACACAAACCCATCCTGCCCCACCTGTCCTGCACGCCTGTCTCTGACATACCTCAAACTTCTTTTAGCCTCTAACAACTTGGCCTCATAGGCTACAGGAATCTTGGGTATCAAACTAAGGCCCCCCCCCAGAAAGCTCCAAAAAAGGAGACAGGTGGCAGATTATACCAGACAGGTCCTGGTAGCTCTCAGAGGCAGACAATTATAAACGGCAGAAGAGCTGAGACAGCAGTGAAAAAGGCCAGTGAGAAGAGAAGGTGTGGTCTGGACTCTGTATACACAAAGAGTTCAGTGCACTGAAATCTAGCAAGCTGCAGTGTCACACAGTTGTAATCCTGGCCACATGGGAGGCAACAGCAGGAGGATCTCAGTTGGAGGCCAGCCTGGACATCTTACACTGACTCTGGGCTAGGGATGTAGCTTAGTGGCAGAGCCCTAGCCTAGAATGAGTGAGGGCCTGGGTGCAGTTCCCAATATCACAACCTAAGTAATACAAAACGCATTTAAATTCATGGAGTAAGCAGATATTCGAGAGAGGACTGTTATGTATAACGTTTGTCAATATTAGAAAAAATTTCAATTGGCTGAACTGGAGAAGGGCAAACACAAGGAGCGGAGCTGGGTGGAAGGACAGGCCCAACACACTGGATGGCCTTAAAGAGCAGGCTAAAGATTTATGATTTAATCATAGGAAGGGACACACTGAGGTTTGAAGCCGGCAAGTGACATGCTGCAAACACTCTGAAAAGCTGAGACTGGAGCAAAGGCAGGAAGGGATAAGATAAAAGTCAAAATGATAATTTAGGAAACAGCAACATTTTGAGTAAATGTCCACTACCTGAGGCAGTACCATGGGGAAGGATATAGCAGCTGGGCTCAAGTGTTAGTACAGGAGAGCTTGAACTTGGTGCTGGTGCCATGGCAAGCCCTCTGGGGACTCTGACAGCACCTTTTACCAGGAGCTGCCCCTCTTTACCCAGTCCTCAGGGTTGTATTGCACAGACAGGTTAGAAGCTCAGGTTCCTAAAGCAGAAACTGTTTTTTCTAATTCTGGTTGTACATATGACACAGGACTTTTCTGTATTTGCATTATTTATGTAAAGCCCAGGATAAAGCTTGGGTCATAGTAGATGATCATTAAATGTCTTTTTTTTGGAGGGTCAGACAAGGTGTTGCTATATAGTTCAAGCAGGCTTCAAACTCTGGCAATTCTCCTGCCTCAGCCTCCTTCCAGTGCTAGAAATATAGCCACTTATCACTAGACCTAGTTACCAGGTCTCTCCACCCCTTCCACACACACACACACACACACACACACACACACACACACACACACATGTTTTTAAGACAAGGTCTCACTAACTTACTAAGTTGTTTAGGCTTGAACTTGCGATTCTCCTACCTCAGCCTGTTGAGTAGCTGGGATTATAGGCATGTGCCACCAGACCCAGCTGAATATTTTCTGCATTAATGAACAAACACAGGTGGTTATAGATGTGGAGTGGCTAACTGGTATTCCTGTCTAAAAGTCCAGAATATCAGAGATTTCTCACATGAAAGAAAGATGCTGAAACACACGCCAGTACTCTCCCTTCTCCTGAATGATGTTATCTGCCCTCAATCTTTCCTTATGTCCAGTGATCAGAATGAGAAAAGTTCAGAAGTAAGTTTCTAGGGGTGGGTCACTGACAGAACACTGGAGTGGCTCCTGCTGTGGCTAGACCCATGACCTGCAGCTGGCTCACAGGGGCACTGGACCTAGTGTCCACTATAGGATCTACTGAATCACCACAAGCAGACTAGAATTCCAGACAGCAGCTTTCAGGGCTGTATCTATGACAAGACTGGGGGGGTGGGTTCAGCTCCCCTCCAACCCACATCCTCAAATGCATGTGCACACACAGTCCAACATTACCTGCTAAGATGAACTGTAACTTAGAGGCATCAGATAAGGCAATTCGGTCAATGTACTCAGGGTCCAGGTATTTGATCAGGTCTTCAACTAAAAAAGTAACAAGATGGAAAAATAGAACTAACAAGGTGGGGTCTTATAGAGAAAGTTTGGGGAGAGCCTTGAGTGAAGAGCTGTCACCCACAGTGACCCATGAGCTGCATTCACCAGCTGTCCCATTTCTTTGTTTCTCCATTGTCATCACCTGCTGGCTGACCTAGAAACACAATTGCTTCCAGCAGCCAGCCCCCACTCCCCCTTCCCTTGACCTGATCTCATCTGGGAGAGACCTCTTTCTTCCTTAATGCCACCAACTCAAGCTAGGGCTTCATCTAATTCCTGGCTGATAAACAGTTATTAACTGTGACAGAACTAAAGAGACTTAGCTGAACCAAATCTGAGGCTTTCAGTAGCTAATTTCTTACTTGCTTCTTTTTTTTTTTTTTTTTTATGGCTGGCTCTGCCTGCCCTGGGTGGAGCTGGTGTAGCATGTAGTGCTGGAGATCGAACCACTGTCCCTGCGGCTGCCTAAGCTTTCCTAAGCAGGCGCTTTAGACCACTGAGCCATTCTGCTGGCCCCTTTTTCTTGCTTCTAAACCTTGCCTGGAAAAGTCTCATATCCTCTTCCTCTCTCTTCACCAAGGGAACATTTCAGGCAGGGCCCTCATCACATAACTTGGAATACTGGAATAGGCTTCGAATTTATCCATAAGGTACAAAAGCACACCCCAATTCACCACTTCAGCAGGGAAACATCTTCACATTCTTTCTATTCTCATAGGACTACTCCAATCACCTACTGACTGAAGAAGCAAGGTCAGGTCCCAGGAATCACAGAATGGGAAGCAGGGCAAGCAGGCACCCATGGAAGCACTTACTCTTTTTATACAGAATCTTCACTCTCTCCCTCTTACTGGCAATGTTCCCCAAAGCCACCTGCACCTTGACCAGACCATCAGCCACCTGTAAAGGATATGGAGGTTAATTCTTTTTTTTTTTGGCTGGCTCAGGCTGCCTTGTGGGTCTGGGGATTGAACTGCTGTCCCCTGTGCCTGACTGAGATTACCCACCCATGCGCTTAAACCACTGAGCTAACCTGAAAGCCCCCAAGGAGATTAATTCTAAATAAATCATCTAGTTCAAGGCTTGGAAGCAGTAAAGAACCTTTACCCTGCAGGGTGTAGAGGCTCATGCCTGTGATCCTTGGGAGGGTAAGGCAGGAAGACTGCCACAAGTTTAAGGCCAGCCTGAGCTATGTAGTCAGTTCAAAGCCAGCCTGGACTATGTAGTGAGATCTTGATTATGGATTGAAACATATAAACTGTAAGCTAAAATTAACCTTACCTCCTATAACTTTGGGTGTTGGGTATTTTGTCTCAGCAATGAGAGAAAAGTTGCTAAGACGTTAGACATTCCCTAGTTTGTAAAACCCTAGGTTTTAGCATGAAAAATGCAATTATTTTTCCTAGGCCTTCATTACCTCATGACTGGTTGACTACATAGTTGTCAGACTGGCTGGCCTACCTCCAGTGCTATCTCCACCTCAACTGGAAGAATGTAGGACAACTTGTAGGATCCCAATAATGGTGTGATTTTATATAGGAAATACAGAAGAAAATTAAGTTAGGGGAGATGTAGAGTTAAAAGCATATAGATTGAATGCTGAATGTCTTGCATGTCTGTAACCCCAGCACTCCTGAGGCTAAGGTAGGAGGATCCTCATGAGTTTAAGGCTAGCCTGGGACTACATAGTGAGTGCAAGGCCAACCTGAACTACATAGTGAGACCCTGTCTAAAAAAAAAAAAAAAAAAGGAAAAGTCTAGTAGACAAAAGGATATATATATATATATATATATATATCAGTTTTTCAAGACAGAAATCTTGATCAGAAACACACACTTGAGATGTAATGACATAAATAATAACTATAGAAACGGATGAGCTTACCTAGGGTGTAGAAGGTAAGGAATTCCAATATGTAAGTTTCACTCAGGTTTTAGGGTGAAGAATGCTAACATTCAAGCAGGGAGAAAAGGGAACAAATAAAAGAAGAGGCAAATAAGACTGAAAACAGCAGTCAAGAGAAGTAGAAGGAAATCAGAATTAAGAGTCATAGATGCAAAGAAGAGAGTATCTTGAGAAGTTAGTTTTCAGATGGCAGTACAATCTGCTAGTGACAAAAAATTCCACAAGTGTATAGACAGCTGGGCATGGTAGCATACGTCCATAAACATAGTATTTGGCAGAGTGAGGATCACAGGTTGGAGGCAAGCCTGGGCTACATAGTGAGTTCAAGGCCAGCTTGGACTACACAGTGAGATCCTGTATCAACACACAAGCAAAACAGGAAAAATGTACACACAGACATCATGTCTCTGACTCCTTAGCTGCAGGATATGCCTGACACAACATGAGAAATTCTTCAATCAATATTCTTTCCATTTAGAAAGGGGACTAGTGTACCTGAGCTTCCTATCTGTCAAAATTCAGTCATTGTGGTGGAATGCTAGCCCACATCTGAACACTCAGTACACAATGCTTCATTCTCCTAATCCAGTCCTTCTCAGACTTCACTCCTCACCCCTTGGAGCCTTCCTTATCCAACTCTGGACTCCCTCTTCTGAGGTCCCATGGACAATTATTTTAGCAATTAACTATGCTGGGCTCCAGGTCGGCACTTTCACTGTGGACTTCAGATCTTATCGAAACTCTCATTAGTTAGC
This sequence comes from Capromys pilorides, assembly GCA_004027915.1. Lineage (NCBI taxonomy): Eukaryota > Metazoa > Chordata > Mammalia > Rodentia > Capromyidae > Capromys > Capromys pilorides. The sequence continues at coordinate 6,392 of PVKN010000312.1, read as the reverse complement.
TTCTCAAGTGTGTCAAGTTTCCCTGGGACGGAGTCTTAGTTACGGTCATCACTAAGCTCATCTCAAAGAGGCCTAACTATCCACTGACCGGCCCCGCTCCCTCCCATGGGAATGGACTTCAAGCCTCCAATCAGCTGTAGGCGGCCCCAGATCTTTGTTAAAGGCCGGATTGTACACCTCGGAATTGGAGCGACTGTATCTATCCCGAAGGCGGGACCAGGGTATGGCTCTTGCCCCGGACCAGAATCGGACCACTAGCGCAGACTCTCACCTTCCGCGAGCCGCGGGCTCCGCCTGGTCCGTACACCCAGCGTTCTAGCTCCTCTACTCGGGCCTGTAGCCTCTGAACATCTGTCAGAGCTGCCATCGCTACTGCCACCCTGCTTTCTCTGCGGAAAACTCAGAGGGTGGGACATCCGCCCAAATAGGAAGGCTGGCCAATCCGAGTACACGCATGGTTTCAATGCAGGAAGTGGCGTCAAAATTCAGCTTTTCAATCCCGGAAGTGGCCTGATAGGACCAGTGAAAGCAAACGCTGTCTGGTTACCTAGGTAACGCTACCTGTCGGGTGCCTAATCCTGACTTCTAGCATCTGGTTGACAGTTTGCCTTTTCTTTTTCTTCTAACATCACATTACTTGAAATTTCACATATGAATATACCCATTCCAAGTTAGGTTCATTCCTATAGTTAACTAAGAAGATATCTGAAATACAAACTTTTGGAGTCTTTTGAAGTTTAGTGATCCTGGGTGAGAGGCACACACCCATAATTCCAGCTCTCTGCAAGGAGAGGAGGATCGCAGTTTTGAGCCCAGCTTGGGCTTAGTGACTTAATGAGACCTTGTTTTTTTTTTGTTGTTGTTGTTTAAGCCTGGCGTGGTGGTGCACTGGGGAGGCTAGGCAGGTGGATCAACACAAGTAAAGTGTGTTCAAGGCCAACTTGCACTATATATCAAGACCCTGTCTCAAAAATCAACAGAGACTGGGCATGGTGGCATGCCCCTGTAACCCCAGCGCTTGGGAGGCTGAATAGGAGGATCACTATGAGTCCCATTTGTGTAGTGAGACCTGTACTAAATATCAAAATCAATCAATCAATCAATCAATCAACAAAACAAAGGCATCAGGAGGGGAGTGTATCTCCAGGTGGAGGCCCTGGGTTCAAATCCTAGTATTATTATTTTTTTTAAAATTTATTTATTTTATGGCTGGCTCAGTCTGTCCTGGTGGTGGGGCTAGCGCAGCGTGTGGTGTCGGGGATTGAACTGCAGACTCTGCGATTGCTAAGTTTGCCTAAGCAGGTGCTATAACTGCTGAGCCATCCCTCTGGCCTCCAAATCCTAGTGTTATTGATGACAACTCAAGTGATTTGATCAAGGAACTATAGTGAAGAATCAGGATTTAAACTTAAGCAGTCTGATTCAAAACTTCTATTCTCACAGAACTTGGCTATTCTGCCTTTACCTCTAAAAATTTATGGCCTATGTGCTGCTTGTACACCACATCATTCCCACCTCCCAGACCCAAACACAAAGAGAAGGCACTGAAGAGGGAGTGACCATGACTTTATTTTCCAGATGTGACCTGAGGGTCATGTCCTTCATAACACTTCAGTCTGTCACCTGGCTCTTGAAGGGGAGAGGGTTGACTCAGAGAGCTGGGGTGCCACAGATGACACTGACAAGGGCCACATGAGGGGATGGTGTGGGTCACTGGGGAAAGAATTCTTTGGTAGATGCTGCTGGAACTGGCCATGAAGGAGGTGCCCTCCTTTTACAATGAGGTAGATGAAACATCAAAGTAAAACTTTGAATAGGGAAGTGTAGTATCAATAGGGGTGTAGTATCAATCAGGGCTAAGGGTGGGCATCTTGAAAGAAGCAAGGTGAGAAGATGCCCCACTCCAGCTGGGACTTAGTTCTGAGTATGAGCTCTCAGGGCAGGGTGTTGCCAGGGGACCCTGTTGAGGGTGGGGGTACAGGGTTAGTGGGGCCCTGAGAAGCTGTTACAGGCTGTCGACGGGCAAAGAGAATGCCTGGTGAAAGGGGTAGGAGGTGGTAAAGGCAAACAGAAGCAGGAGAGGGTGGGGACACAGAACAGAAGGGAAAAAAATGTAAGTGTTCTGATTGCTAGAATACCACACACACCCTTGCCACCCAACCTCCTTTGTTGTAAGGAGAAGACTCTTAGGTTAGTGAGAGATTCCTATGCCAGTGTAGATACCTTCAAGGAGGTAAATAAGAAATATTGACACTGATATAAAGGTCCATGACAAGGCAAACATTCCACAGTAACCATGCCACAGGGCCATGCCTTAATACCATGCCTTATAGATTACCCCCTTTAACCCATACCACCCTGAACCCGTACCCATGCCAGTTCAGATACTCTTGAACCTCATGCTAGTATAAAAGCCTAAAGCCCCCATGCCAGACTAAACACTCTTGACTCCATGCCAGTGTAGACAACTTGCAGTACCCATACCAGTGTAGACCACTCCGTTGATCTCTAGAGCCATGTTGATACTGCTGATGCCACTGCCTGCCAGACTGAGGGGCTCATCTAGCCGCTCTTCTGTCCAGAAGGGGGAAGGGAAGTCACATTTGGCTTCAAGCTTAGACACACCCACTTTATCCCTAGAGACAGACCCCATTCCACTTTAGCCCCATACAGTTCTGTACAGAAGGATTTGTCTGCCCACTTCCAACGTCTATTAGGTGATGGGTCTATCCTCCCTCAATGCACACACTGCAAACCTCCTCAGCCAAAAGCCCATCCTCACCCCTCAGGGGAACCTTTCCACGGGGTAAGAAACTGGGGGGTGCCCCAGGACGAGGTGGATCCACGGGGCCCATTAGCACAGCTCTCTTCTCTGGAGGCTCCTCTGGTGCCATCTTCTTCCGTACAGATCCCAAGGTGAGGCCCACAGGTAGTGTCAGATGGGTGGGAATTCCGCTCTCCTCTGGAAGAAGTCATTTAGCCCCTCTACATCATTATTTCAACCTGATGTGCTTGTTTCTCCCCCAAGCCTGAGCGACTAGAAGAGGTAGGTCACTTAAGCTCATTCAGTAAGTTCAATCTCACTTTCCTTTCAGAGCCCCAGCTAGGAGTTTCTGAAGGTGTAAAGTTTCAAGGCACAATACAGATGTCTAGTTTGGTCTAAGAATCTGGGGGATTTCCTTGTTGTTGGTTGTTAAGTAGTTCAAGTCCAAGAGGTACAAAACACATGCAAATAGGAGTCCTGGGTGGACAGGTGTGGAGTAAAGCTGCCGGGGGTAAAGGTCTTTTTCCTAAGCTTCAGCCCCATACAGCTGCAACCCATACCCCAGAGCTCTCAAGACTTTATAGGTCTCAAACCTCAGAACGGCTATTGGTAGAGATACCCAAACTGTAGTGCTCTGTCTGATCTCGCTACTTCCAAAGTGCAGGGCCTCCCTATATTTTAATATTTCCTATACTCGTGTCTGCACTGACCTTGGCCACCCCACTTCCATCTCTCTCCCCTCGCACCTTTCTTAATAGGGCCTGGGCTCAGCTGGGCGCACGCGTGCACCGGCAGGCCAGAACCAGAACTCTGGACTAGACCAGGGCACTGTGAGGACGCAGGCGGGGCGGGACAGGGACCGGGACCGGGGGCGGGTCCGGCAGCCGCCCTAGGGGGCGGGCCCGCCAAGCGGAAGAACTGGGCGCTGCTGTAAGCTTGGCGGCGGCCCTCGCGCCGATTGCTGTCTATGGCGGCCTGGAGCTCTCCCGGGGAGCTGAGCGCCCTCGTCTCGCACTCGTACGGGTACAGGTACTTCATGTATCTGTAGGGACGGGTGGGCAGGGGAGTGGGAGGCAGGACCCAGCCAGTCAAGTCCCACACCCCACCCGCGCCCGCATTCACATCCCCTCACCCCTCCCGCCCGCCTCACTGGGTTCGTAGAGTGAAAGCTGCCGAGGTGATGGTAGAGGGCAAACTGAGGCCGCGTGTGACTTCCCGCCACACCTTTCGGTTGATGACTTCCACCAGACCTCCCTTAGCTGTCACCAGGCGAAACAGGGCATAGAGATCCAGCACTTGCTTCGCCATGATGGGCACGCGGTTTACTGGTGTCCCTGTGATGGCGAGTAGGTAGACAGGACACTAAGACTGTCAGAAGTGGGGAAATGAAGGAATTGTATGCCTGCTTGAAGCTTAGGTGCCAGCAGTATCCAGGAAAAGGGAGGGGAGGAGGAATGGATGGGGAGGTGAGGTTACAGAACCTTCCGGATCAACATCATAGCAGGAAGGACAGAGGCTCAACCAGGGGACACCAGGCTTACTCTGTAAAGGGACAGGTGGTACTGTGTAGGCTCTGCAAACCAATCTCTGTCATAATTACCCAGTTGTGTAACTTTAGCCTGAAAGCAACCTCAAAGGATTCTTAAGGAAAGGAATTTGCCAAGCTGTATTTGAATAAAATTTTTTGTACCAGTAATCAAATTTAGGGCCTCGAGCAAGGCTTTGTGCTGCTGAGCTATTTCCCAAGCGCCTCAAGTAAAACTTCATTTACATACTCTAAAATTAGAATTTTTTTGTTTTGCTTTGTGTGTGTGTGTGTGTTTTGAGACAGGGTCTCACAGTGTAGCCCAGGCTGGCCTCAAACTCACTGTGATCCTCCTGTCTCAGCCTTCCAAGTACCAGTACAACAGACATGCATCACCATGCCTGATTGAAATTGGAATTTCACATGTCCAAAAGTTATTCCTCTTTCAATTCTATTGTCTAAGTATGTAAAAACCATTCTTAAGCTCAGCACAGTGGGTGCACTATTATATCTCTAGCTCCTGGAGAGGCTGAGGCAGGATGATTGCAAGTAACTTTTTTTTTTTTTGGTTCTAGGGATTGAACTCAGGACCTTGAGGTGGCAGGCAGGGCTTATGCTGCTGGGCTATATCCCTAGCTATTGTAAGTTATGAACAGTCTGTCTAAAACTAAAATGATAAAAAAGGGCTGAGGGTGTAGCTCAGTGGCAGACTGTTTGCCTAACATGCCCAAGGTGCCGGTTCCATACACAGGACACCAAGCAAGCAAAAACACTTTTCCCTATCTTGAAGGAGGCTGGATTTGACTAGAAAGCTTTATTTTGTTGAATGGTGGGGTAGACTATAGACTAGAACATCTGGATAGTGTCAAAGAGCTGACTTCCCTAAGCAGCAGACCTCAGTGGCTGCTTGAGGTTTGAGAATGGCAGTCGAACAAGAATCAACTGCTGCATGGGCCGGCCAACTCTGTAGCCTGCACCACTCCCGCCAGCCAGTCCTGACAAAGGGGCCTGTCTCCGCTGAGTGATGGGCCCCAGTTAATTCCTTACCGATCCTGTCCCCTTTCACTGCTGCCTTTGGACCCAAACAATTAGCTGCGGCCTGATTAATGGGGGAAAATTATCGGCCCCGTGGGATGGCCCCTCCCCCTGCAGCTGAGCTGAGGGAGGCAGGGACTGAGGGAGGCAGAGCCAGGGGTGGGCAGAACTGAGATCAGCTCAGACTATCACTACCCCAACATTCTCAATGGATCAGAAACACCAAAGAGGGGGCAGAGAAAAAGACTGGGACCAGAATGCCTAAGCTTCCCTGGGAAGCAAGAGGACTGGGGGTGTTAAGAAGGAAGGGACCAGAAAGGGATGCTGGGCCTGGGGTGGTGGCCCAGGGAGACTTGGAGCAGCAGCTGCACTGGGGGGTGGGGGGGTGCAGTGCAGCCAGTTAATTAGCAGCTTATCAGGCTTCGCTCTGAGTGAGTTAATTAGCTTTGTAGAGAGAGATAATGAGTCAGTGTTCAGTCCCATGAATCTGGGGAGAAACTGAAGTGATGGACTGCCACCCACCCTTATACTTTCCTGGACCCTTCTTCCATTCTCTTTAGCCTTGAGATTCCTGGAAAGGAATTTCTTCTCCTACACTGTCCCAACCCACATGGTCCCCAGCCTAGTCCTTGCGAAGTCCTTTCTTAAGTATAAACCCAGTCCTTCCTGCTATAGAGCACATGGAAAGCAAGCAAGGGAAAACTGAGGAGAGATGAGGTTGGATGAAAAAAGGGCCCACCATAAAGTCCCAAGACTTTCCCAGCCTTCCAGTCTTGGGACCTTCCAACCCAAGCCGTCCCCCCAGCCATTCCCCCTTCCACACTCCCAATTGATCGCACACTCATTAACCTGCCAGTGGGCTGGCCACTAATTAATCCCAGAGTGGAGAAGGGGGGCAGGGTCAGGGGTTAAAGACGCTATTGAGGGCCAAAAGGATAGGTGCTGCCAACATCAGGCCTCTAGAGAGAGGACCCCACCTGGGAACTTTACCCTGGGGTCTCCTTTCCTCAAATCTGGTAAGAAAAGGCAATTTCAGAATCCTTCCCCAGTCACTTCACTCACCCCTCT
>PVKN010000311.1:49092-86172 GCA_004027915.1 Capromys pilorides | reverse complement strand
AAAACAGCAGTTTTAACAACAGTTAACTGATTCAAAGATGAGCCTGTAGTAGACAAATAGCTTACACTGTGAGAGCCATCTATCACTACTCCATCAGAATGCTAAGACTGAAATTACAGATTTTGTTAAATGGTCCCTTGTGGAACTCCACTTCACTTTTAAGGATGTCATAGCTTGATTCTCTCATACTTTCTCATTCCCTCAAATTCCGCTTGTTACAGTGATGCTTACATATGCCGTTTCAGGACAGATTTATGAGCAGGCTTAGCACATAAACAGTTAAAATTCTCCAAAAGCACTGAGATCCTCCAAAGAAAGATCTCCATTCTTTTACATAGAATCTAAGTAGTTAACAGAAGTTTTGAGGCACTGTAATAATTTTCTAGTTATCTACCATCTTAACTTCCCCATAAACATGCTACACATGCATGTGGTAAATGACTTCAACAGCCCAGTGTTCACAACATACCAATGTTCACAGAACACATGCACCAGACAGAAGCCATACAGTTAAAAGCATGTTACATTCCTATTCTGAAGTGGTTAATGACAACCCAAAATATTGTTTTATATATTAATAAGATGAAGCAAGCATGAACAACACAGACAAGCTGTTGAACTCTTAGGATTCCTGTACAGATAGGGAGCACCTACCAGTGCAGCTTCTTCAGCCTGACACACGTCAGGAACTGGCTGCAGTGATTACCAGGCACTGCTGGTGGCGGGGTTCAAAGAGTGAACAGATCACAGTCAGGGACAGTTAACTGCAGGATGCTGCACAGTGCACATAATAAACAGAGATGCCAGTTTTACCTTCTTAGTCACGCTCTAAATCATTTTCAATTGGGTGGAGGAAAAAGCTGGGGCCTCTGGATTTTGCCAACTTCTCAAAAACATGGTCTTTTCACTCAAAGTAATCTAGACACAGCAGACTTGTGCTCCTACTGTTTTTAAACAGGAAATAGCTACCTCATAGCACAGCATAAGGTCCTGCACACACCTAGTGCTCCCTAACTGCCCTGAGCAAGCATTCTAAAAAGATGCTTTCTGTTTTCTTTTAGTAACTAACACATACAAGCAACCAATAAGAATTCCGTCAGTGGCTGTAACATATAAGTGGTGAAAGAAGATCCCACCTCTGCCCAGCCAAGGGGTACACAGGACAGTCTCTGGACAGCTAGTAATAAGACAGGTGACCAGTTCCCCCACAGGGTAGTAAAAATAAGCTGGGTTAACAGGAGACTAACAAGATTTAGTGCTTAAATAAACCTTGCCAAATGGAATGGCTACTCTGCAGTCAAGTTGCCCTTTCAATAAAAAATAAAGGGCAGCCCAGCCTAGTTTGTATCTTCTCTTCCAAGAGAAGATACAAATTCAGGAAATTTTACTACGCAATCAGATTATAGAGTTTGAACACAGAAGAAATTCCAGTGCTACTTGTGAGAATTTCTTTCTGTCACTGCTGTTATCTTTTCTAGGATGCCCTCCCCTAATATACTAGCCAATAGTTTTCAGAAAACGTGAACATTAGGAAACTGGCACCTTATAATAAAAGCCTCAAGGACAAGTTAGAGCATCAAAGACATGCAGCTGGCTCTGGCACTCCTACTTGAGACCCTCAGACAGACAGCACCAGACACGAGGAGGACAGGCCCATGCAGTGCTCACGGAGAATCAGAGAGGGCACCACTACCTGGAGGGTCTGGACTTGCTGGCCTGAGGCGGATGCCACCTGGGCCTCAGTCTGCAACTGGACAGCAGTGACACCACCCTGCTGCTGAGAACAGGAACAGGAAGAGCTTGAAATGTGTCAGGAGAAAAATGTACAGTTTGAGACATGAGAGCACCTTACCTCTGTGGGAGGGGCAGGAAGTTCTCCTTCCTAAGCCTCCCCCTACCTGGGGCGGGTAAACGGTACGGACTCCTTATATTCCTGTGCTGCAGATCAAAGACATTAGCCCTCTGCTCCTACAGCTGACCTCAAAACCTACTTCTACAACTCCAACAGGTCAAAATAACATCAACAAAAAAATTTATAATGCAGTACTTCTCACCAGAAATAGGACTTTTTGTGCTTCTGCTTATTAGTTTAATGCTCTTCCTATTTATTCAAATAAGTTCATAAGAACAATTACCAAGTTCTAACCACCTTGACAACAGGATGAAGAATTTCTGGGGTACAAATGCAACCTCCAAGAAATGAAGAGTGAATTAATTACTGTGAACCAAAGTCAGCTTCATGAGACCACTGCTTCTATGTCCCCAAACTAAGCTTTATTTCTACCCAACTGGACTGCCTTAGAAGCAAGGTCTGGGGTGACTCGCCCTCACATGCATATCCTTAAGGGAGGTCTGGACAGAGGCCCTGCCTGCCAGGGTACTGGCCTGAATGCAGGACCCTGTATGAAGCTGCCCTATCCAGCAGCTGAAGGGAAGGCAGGTGAGGGAAGGTAAATAGTTCATCTCCTTTAATCCAAAGTCTCTCCTTCCTCTGATCAAAACAGCAAACTACCAATACTTCCCTTGCCTTCCTTCCCACTTAACAGCTAAGTTTCATTTTGTTTGTTTCTGTTTTGTCCTTTTGAGGCAGGGTCTCACTATGCAGTTCAGACTGAATTTGGGTTGCCTAGTCTGGGTAGCGCAGACTGGTCTTAAACTCAAAACAATCCTCCTGCCTTAATCTCCTGAATGCTGGGATTACAGGCATGTGCCACCATGACCAGCTTTAAATTTCATTGTGCAGACAAAAGTACTCCTAAGATACCACTTTTGGTCAATAGGGAAATAGAATTGTAATGTATTTCTTTCTTTCTTTTTTTTTTTTTTCCAAGGGGTGGGACAGAAAGTGAGATTTTACTCAAATAAACCTAGGCAAAAAGCACTAGAAAAACTGTGTATAAATACAAAGAGACTCACTACATAATCTTAAAGAATACACAGCCCAAGGGCTGGCCAAATAGCTCAGCAGATTAAAGCATCTGCAGGCACAGGGGCCAGGGGTTTAATCCCTGGCCTGACACAACCCCCCCACCCGCTGAGACAGCAATTGAGACTGGGTGTGGTGGTCCTTGCCTGTAATTCCAGCTCTTGGGACACTGAAGCAGGAGATCACTATGAGTTCAAGACTATCATGAACTACATAGCAAAAGTCTATCTCAAAAAGACAAAAAGAAGAAAAACCCTTCAAACTGCTTCTTGATTTGTGCTTATCCACTAACAGGGCTGTCATAAATATTATCTAGTGTTGAGTTCAAGCTGTTCTAGAGCAGACTGTCTACTGTGGCCAAACACTCATTAAATCACCACTTAGCTACAGTAAGTACAGAACCTATCAAATTGAATCTGGAGGGGAGACCAAATTTACACATAAGAAACAGACTTGGTGTTTTAATCTTCAATGTGATAAGAGGAAATTTACTATTGAACCAGGCTCCCACAAAGGGTAGGTTCGAAGTGGTCATGGGCTGGACACCGCACCTTGGAAGAGATCCTGTCTTGGGGTTTACACACAGAGACCTCTTGGGTGATTCCCCAGAGTAGCACACCCACCAATGCTCGCACCCTTGCTGGGCTCCACAGCCACTGTGCTTCCGTACCTGCTGCTGGATCTGTCCGGCCTGCACAACAATCTGCTCCGTGGAGCTATTGCTACTGGCTGTGTACTGCTCCATGGTGCTTCCACGTCAGTCTTGCACGCAGCAAGCTTCCTGCTGAGACCCTCGAAGGCAGGAGGTGGCGTGTGCCTATCAGTGAGGTTGGGAAAGAAATGAAAATGAGACGGTATAAAGGCCTTGCAAGACAAGTCAACTTGACAAACTATCACTGTACTTACCACTTGCAAGAACACTGGTCTTTGGGCCTCAACTGCCTGAGAGCAGGAATTATCTCACCTGGTGTTTTTGCCACTTCTTACTGGTAACCTTGACTTCCAATATTATCACTGTAACATTTGCCCCTCAGAAATACTCATAAACGCTCCTCCTTACAAGACCAAGATTTCAAATATAATTTTTAAAAACAATACGGTTTAAATCCAGTAGTATTCAGTTTAATTTCTAATCAGTTACTGGTTTTCAGGTCTACGTATGCACTTTTGGGTGGAGACGCGTACATCTAGAGCTATGCTACACCCCTCAAAGGACTCACTTAGGAATCACACACCCCTGATCCCAGCATCACACATCCTAGATCCAGGCACCTCTGCAGAGGCCCACCTATGGGTGCATGAGGTTTTAGGGGCACGTCTAGACCAAGCTGTAAACTTTGGTAGTGCTGGACCCTGCACAGCCTGTTCCCCCTATGTTCTGCTGCAAAGTACTGCCAGAAAGTACCACAGTCTGAGTGTCCTTCGTGTTCCCTGCATTGTTGTCTCTTGAACAGAATGACTCTGCTGCTTTGGGGCATTATTAGGTGAGCTGAGGGTCCGTGAACACAAGCAGGGCAGTGCTGCAGCAGTCAGTGTGGTAACCCAGGCAGCTAATGACAGAGTCATAGGTGGGTTGGTAGTTTATAGTGCTTGGGTTCACTACTACATGTAGGAGAATTTACCACACTTCTGGGGATGGCACACCCCTCAACCATTCCTACAATTTTCCATTTAGTATAGTATCTTGGGACCACGGGCAACTGAAGAAACCAGAAAATGAATCCTGATAGGGAGGACTCTTAAGGAAAACCGTTGACTTCCTAACGTTGTATTTTTCTTCAAAAAGGATTTAAAGGGGGCTGGGGAGATAGCTCAATGGCACAAATGCCTGCCTGGCAAGTGCAAGGACTTGAATTCGAACCCTGCCCCCACCCTCCAAAAAAGATTTAAGCTACACCACAGTCTCAAGTTTAAGTATCTACTAACACTTCACTGCCATCTAATTGCAACATTTTATTTTGGTAATCTGCTACTGTATTCAGAAGTAGGAAGGCACTGCAATGAGCCCCAGAGCCTCAAGACTCAGCATCAGCAATAGGTCAGTGTCCCACATACCTTGTCTCTTTTCCATCCTATCCCCAGTGAAGCAGATCCCAGACACAACTGTTACTCCAAAAGTTCCGTGAACACTGTAGCGTCTATGAACATTCATTTATCTTTAGATCATTTTACCATATTTGTCTCAGCATCATTTTCAAACATTAAGGCATTACTAATTCCTTAAAAATCACTAAACATCCAGTCACTGTTCAAATTTATCCTTATATACCATAAAATCTTAAGGCTCCCTTTGAAGACAAGGATACAATCAGATAAACTAACCTGGTAATGGCAACTGCTAGCTGTAAACAAAGGCTTCACTCAAAAGACAAGACTGTATCAATACCAAAGGCAAGGGGGCTTGTGTTAGCTCAGTTGTTTAAAATGCCTGCTTGGGCAAATGCAGGGACTGCATTTTGATCCCAAGTTCCACATGCCACATTAGACTCACCCTTAAGGCAGCCCGAGCCCGTCCAAAAAAAAAAAAAAAATCTTCCAAAGGTAGTTCATTCTGCAAACTTGGGCTGGGAGGGTGTGCAAAAATGCACATACATTTGCCTTACTTTTTTTCTCTAGGTTTTCATGCATTACAAAATTTGAAAGGTAAAAGGACAGAAGCTAATTGAGTCCCACCTGGGGACTTGTAAGGCATCTCAGTGAGTGTTGCAAAGGAATGGATCACAGAGTGATGATCTGCAAAGTCCCTGGAGGGCTCAGCTTGGTACTCCTGGGAAACAGCAGGGACTCGAGAGGTGGGCACTATGCAAAGTCTTTGGTTACCACACCACGCCCTCTAGAGGGTGCAGGATCCGGGACTCAATCATGGACTGCACTCTCCAGAGCTGTGAGCCAAAATAAGTGCTCTCTCTTTATAAGCTGATTATTTCCAGGATTCCAAAGTGCAACAGAAAGAGAGCAAAATGTCGTAGTTTGTGTCCAAGCATTTAGTTAGAAATGTGACTTCTAAAATTTACTAACATGCATCAAAAATGACATCGAATACGTAGGTGGAAATATGGGTAGGTATCTGACCAAGCAAGCACAGGAAGGTGGAAATGGCAGGCTCACATGGGGGCAGGCAGTGGTTACTGTACAATTCCCTGCACCTCACTGCACCGAGTGTCTTCAGAGGCGCTGCTGGCATGCCATGCATCAATTCAAAACATTTACCTTTCACAGTCATTTTGACTGAGGCCCAGCTAGAAGCTGCATGGTCTCAGGCATGGTAGATACGATGGATGACAATACGCTAATGTTTCCAGGATGACGATACGCTAATGACTTCCTCGTATTTCACCTATCCCAGGTTCCCTTCCTGTGTGATATCTTCCTTGACTAATTTTCAGAAATTTATCAGACTCAATTATAAAATATTACTCAATGAACACATGGGAATGATTAATAAACATAACATCATGAAGACTTTAGCTAATTCATTCTGTTAATACAAATGCTCCAATTTAAGAACAAACTCACTATGCTTTGAAGAGTAAAAAGAGCAGCAACGCTTCCACGTTAACAGGGAGTGACTGAGCGTGGACCACAGCGGGACACTGCTCACTGTGAATGCTGAGCCGCTGGCTTTGGTGAGGCTGCGTGTTCCTACAAGGTGAGCTTCAGCAAGCAGAACGGACAGTCTTTCCTGGAGGGCCTCTGCCCAGCAGTGTGACAAAACCAAGTCAGCTGGGTTTTACTGTACAGCTCTTGGTCCTGACACCAAGCTCCTAATGTTTTCTTTCTCAGATAGAAAGAGTATTTATTCTGGCTCCTATGAAAACCTTCCCAGAGCATCTCTGCCCTATGATTTCCAAGCGCAGAAGAGGAAATTTAGCCAACCACTGGGAGCTTACTGGACTTGGATACACACACAGTCTACAGCTAGAGTTTCCTATCTTGGTTATTTTTCTCCCACTGCTGGGACAAAATACCCGACATCCAAAACAAAGGAAGTCAATGTTTATTTAGCTCAGTTTGTGGAGGTTTCAGTCCATACTTGGCTGGCTCCAAGGTACAGTGGCACACAGCAGAGAGCAGCAGTTCATGGTGGCAGAAAACAGCAGAACAGCAAGAGCAAAAAGGCTAGAGTGGCAGAGGGTAAGCCTCTTTCCCTTCTTTATATGGTACCCAGGCTACCCAGCAGTCTTCACAGTAATCCCAGCGGTACTCACACCCATAATGCCAGCTCTGGATCGTGAATTAATCACAACCTCTCCAAATCAACCCCATGACTGCAGGAAGCTCTGAGGGGACAACTAGACACAAACCATAGACACTTCCTGATATTCAACCATAGACACAGGAGAAGCCTCAGGTTACATCTGACAATCACTACCAAACAAACCCTAGACTAATTTCCTTTGATTGAAGCTTTTTAATTTGCTCCTTCTCTCAACTAAGCCAACGGCCAGATGTGGTGGTATACATCTGGAATTCCAGCACTCAGGCTGAGGCAGGAGGATGACTATGAGGCCTCTATCAGCCTGGGCTACATAGTGAGTTCAAGACAGCCTGAACTGGATAGAGATCCTCTTTAGGAAACAAAACTCATCCACACTACCTTATTTACTACTATGAATAATGTGAGGATTAAGCAGATTTTGAAAACAATTCAAAGAGAAAGCCTTGTTAAAGCACAAAGTGCTTTAGTAGTGGCAAGAGCAGACATTTTTCTCAAATGCAATATTCGTGTGACCTCAGCAAACAGGACCTTGAAAGAAAGCTTACAGTAGCCCTTTGCTATTTTGTGGTACAACCGTCTCTGTTTTGTAGGTTTTCAAAAAGTATTCATTGAGGGCTGGTGATATAGCTCAGTGGACAAAGCATCTGCTTAGGCAAGCGCAGGGACCAAGGTTCAAACCCTGGCACATGTCTTGCTGGTCCTGCCCTGGGGAGCAATGAGCCAATGCAGACCAGGAGTGGTGGAACACACCTGTAATGCCAGTGCCAGGGAGGCTGAGACAGGAGGATCACTGAGTGTGAGCTGCATAGCAAAACTCTGTACCAAATATATTTAAAAAAAAAAAAAAAAAAAAAAGATGCCAGGGATTGTACTCAGGACCTTGTGCTTGCCAGATAAGCACTTATTAATCTAAGCTATTTAACAGATTTTTTATTGTATTGCATGATTTTATAATACTGTTCAGTATATGTTAAAATTATGTAGATTTATGAGTTTAGAAAATGGTTAAGAATATTGGGGCTGGGAAGATAGCTCAGGGGCCCAAGTGCCTCCTGCTTGGCAAGTGCAAAGTCCTGAGTTCGATCCCCGGTTCCACAAAAAGAAAAAGAAAACAGTTAAGAACATTAAAAGCATGGGAAAAATTGATAAGAGTTTGGGAAGGGTTTATAAAGCCCTGCGTACAGTATATCACACTGTAACATATGGGGCCTGGTGGCCACTGCAAGTGTTACTGTTAAGAAGTTGGGAAGTGTTCAGCTGGGTGTCCTGGCAGATGATTAGTTCGGGGAGGGTGGCATACAGGAGCAATGTTGTAGCTCATGTCACCCTGAGGCATGCTATGCCATACTGCCCAAGAAATCTATTCTTAAAAACAAGTGCCTACCTGGCTGAGACTCTTGCAGGAATTTAGGCACGTTGTGGTTAGGGTGCTCCAGTGCTCCTTTACAAACCCTGGCCTGATTATCCTCCTATCACAAGGGGTGAGTCACCCTTGAGCTTAATGTCCCCATAGAAACATGGTTTGGGTCCCAGTCAGGCTCCCTACACATGGAGCAGTTCTGAAAAGCCAGGAACTAGTTCATGGTCATTCACACATTCATTCAGTTTAAGCATTCCCTCCACCCCAAAATCCCTAGTCCAGGTCTCTGGCCTGAGGCTGTGGGAGGTGAACAAACTTCCGGTCTATCTGTTGGCACAGGCCCTGGGGCCCTACCTCACCCTGGAGTCCTGTCAGAAGGCTGGTCCACTTGTCCAAGTCCAGTCTGGTAAAGAGCGTACAACTCTCAGCAGTCCTTTTGAAAGAAGTCCTGCTGAATGAAGGCAGGAGTGCATCACTCCCAGAGATGGCTCCCTGTGGCCACTTAACCACTCCAAGACCATGGCTCACTGGGCCAGTATGCTGGTTTCCCAGTCAGGGAGCCAAATGTCACAAGTTCAGATTTGCTGGTAGCACGAGAAGTGGCACTTAGGTGAGATGCAGTGAGCCATGCTTTATTAAGCTGGGTGGTCCAGAAGAGCGTAGGGCTCCAAATTCTGAGTTCTGAACTTTGGGGAAGTAGGAACTTTATATCTTTATTTCAGTTGAGCTGACCCAGGAGCAAGCTGAGCGAAATTTTACATAAGCAAAAATTTTGCAAGTATCTTGGTTGGGCAGAGTGGATTGCGTTGTAAAATCTTGTGGTTATAAAGTAGACCACAACAAGAACAAAATAGTGCCTTTGGGGAGGGGCTTGGTATGAGGCACTTGGCTGTGATTACAGAAAACTAGATTGGGGGCAATCAGGGTGAAGACAGCAGTGGGGTCCCAAGACGGTCTTTCTGCATTATTTATTTCTACATCTCTATCTGCACCTCCAGATCAAAATAACTATTAAAAAAAAATCCCTTGGAAGACTTACAAGTACATTTACTAACTTTCCCGCCTAAACTCAACGCCTCCGCTCACTTCCCGACCTTCTGAGCCTATCTGAATACCGACTGCCTACCTGGAGCTCTTAAGCATGCTTTGCCCTCTTCTAGCTGAAAAAATCTCATGGTTTAAGGCCTCCACAAGTATGGCAGAGGAAATGACCCCGACTGTTTGCTAGCTGAGGCCGCTGAATTCACCGGGGAGTACTGGACCCCCCCCCCCCCCGCCCCCTTGGCACCGACAACCGAAAGTCGGCCTGACTTTCATCCGTCCGTCTCCACGTGCAAGGGCGGCTCTCAGCCCACTCCCTCCTCCGCACAAAGAGGCTGCCAGGTACAGCAAATTATTCCACAACGACATGAAAGGGCGATTTCCCCCCACTCCAACAAAACCCAAGGAATACTCCAGTTTCTACACATGCTTAAAACCAAGGCTAACAGGAGACCAGAACGGGGGGAGGGGGGGAAGGAGTGGGGGCGGGGGAGACCAAGAGATGTGTGGGCTGAGGTAACGGGTCCAGCCAGACACTTTGAAAACTGACAAGAGTGAAAGGAACACGAATCGGCAAGTTCCCGGGAGGGAGAACGCATGGATTAGCACTGCGGCCGAGACGCACAGCAGCAGGCTGGGCAGGAAGAGAGCTCGGCAGGCTCGGGTGCGGGAGGAGGAAATGACGGCTGGGGTCACCGGGACAGGCGGGGCGGTCCCGACCGGGACGGGTTGGGGGGGCCAGCCCCGTCGCGCAGGCCGGGCACGGCCTTCCTTCCCAGCCCGAGGGCGAGGCTGCGGCATTTGCGCGCGCGCGTGCGTACGTGGAGGGCGCTCGGGGCCCGCGAGCCCCGCAGCCCCGCGCCTGGAGCTGGGCCTCGGGTCGGGGCCACCACCGGCCGACGGCAGGGCCTCGCCTCAGCTCGGCTCCCAAGCAGCCGTCCCCAAGCGCCGGCGGGCCTGAGCCGGAAGCGCAACCACCCCGAGGCCCCGAACTAGGCGGCCCGCCGCAGCGCTCAGCGGAGCCCCGCTCGGCTCCCCAGGCCCGACGGGCGCCTGGGCCTCTCCTGAGTGGTCAGCGAGACCCGCCAATCGGGGCGCTGGGGCCGGCTCTGGGCCGCTGGATATTGGCTCCTCATACTCACCGTGCCTCGCTCCCCCGGTTCGCTGCCCGCGCTGATTGGCTCCAGTACCGGACTCCGAAACCCAATCAGAGGCCCCAGCCGCCGCTGCCGCCGCCACTGCCGCTGCCTCGCAAAATGGCGAACCCGAACAAAGGCGAATCCGGCCTCCCTCCAACCGCCTCCGCGCAGGCGCCCGGAGGCCACACCCCATGACCCAGCCGGGCTCGCCCCGCCCCTCCCCGGGGAGCCGCGCGCAGCCGCCCCTCGCAAGCCCCGCCTTCTTCCTGGATTTGACACCACCTCCGGCGGAGGACTGCGCAGGCGTCTTACTGCCGGGCCAGAGCCTGCACTTCAAGCATCTTCTCCGAGCGTACTACAGCGCAGGCGCTAATTCGCCCTTTTGCTAACTGCCCACCCCTTTCTAAGCGAACAGGGTTGGGGGGGCTGTGGCGGAGAAACGCTCCTGGAGCTAATGCGCAAGCGCAGATCGTCCCAACTAGCGGCGGCCCTCAGGACGCATGCCCGGGCGGCGGCGGGAGACCACGCAGTTTCCCGCCGGAAGTGCCGCGAGGGCCACAGAGCGCCCGCTCGGCTCCCTAGCTAGAGTGGCTCGTTTCCTCCGCTGCGGGGCGGGGGCGGCCATCTTGGGTGTGGGCCGAGCCCCTTGTCGCGGGGCGGGGACCTCCCAGCGGCCGACTCTTGCAGGTGACGGGTAACCCGGGTATCGCCCTACTCGGGGCCCAGGTCCGGGTCCCCGCCCTCGCAGCCAGGGTGGGAGAGTCAGGGCGCTTCTGTGGCGCCACTGTCCCCCCACTCTCCCCTCCCCCCACCCGCACGCTCTTTTGTGTTTGAACGCGAGGGTAGCCAAGCCCCGTCGTGTTCTGTGCCCGATCCGCCAGGGACGTGCTTTTGCCTCCTGCGGAGGAGGGGACACCGTCCTAAATCGAGGAGGCGGGGCCGGGGCCGCCTTGGAGTCCGCTCCTGCGAGGCGCGGAAGGAGAGCGGGTCCCTTTTCAGCTTCTGGTTCAGAATAGTTTGGGGTCGCGTCGTAGACGCGGTGCGAGGTCACCCAGCGATGACTGATGGGGGAAGAAGAGAAAGGGTGGTCAGGGCAGTCTGCACGGAATACATTCGGGCTGTCTGAGCATTTGTGCTGTTCCCTTCTAGGAGAAGACACAAATTGTGAAAATAGCGGCTCAGTGTCATGGCCAGCAGCCTTAATGAAGACCCAGAAGGAAGCAGAGTGCGTAGCAACTATTAACTTATCGGTGAACCGAAATTCAGAATAATGGAGGTCAAAAGCATAAACACTTTTTTAAATTAAACCAATAATTGGATTGTCTTTTTTTGTTTCTCCCTAGCTGATTTACTTAAGAAAGGCTAATTCAATTCCAGGCAGGGACCGTCCATCACGGCTGCTTTACACAGGCCTTAATTCGCTGCGATTAGCTCTTTCAATTCTGAGGATTAGAGTTCAATTCCAACTTTGGGAGGAGTGGAAAAGAAATAGAGGTGGGGACGGGATAAAGATAGGGAAGAAATAGCTTGACTTCTCTACCTAATAAAGCGTCTTTTTCCCTCTGCACATTTTAGATCACGTATGTGAAAGGCGACCTTTTTGCATGCCCCAAAACAGACTCTCTAGCCCACTGTATCAGTGAGGATTGTCGCATGGGCGCTGGGATAGCTGTCCTCTTCAAGAAGAAATTTGGAGGGGTGCAGGAGCTGTTAAATCAACGTGAGTTTTGGAAACAGCTAACCTGTTTTGCTCTGGGTGGAATACCTTTTGAGCATTTGTTGTACTTTAGCAGAGTAATAGTTAATATATTTATTATTTAATTATTACAAAGAGGATTCCTTAAGCACGGTGCTTTTAGGTTTTCAGATTGTTTTTCTTCATGAGCAGTTCCCTCTTTCACACTATATCTGAAATCTTGTACAGGTTTCTCACCTCTTCCCCCTCTTTCATTGAATTTTCTTGTTAGTATTATTCCACTTCTGTAAAACTTCTAGTAACTGATGTGTGCAGCGAAACCCTCTGGATTTTGCTTGACATTCAAGACATTTTACTTACCGTACATTTATTTATTTTTCAAGCAGAAGTTTAGAAACCTTTTCCTTACAGGTCTCTTCATCTTTTCCCATCAGTACTGTCAATTTATTATTTTTTAATTTTATTTTTATTATGTTTCGTGGCCAGCTCAGCCCACCTTGGGGGCGGGGCTGGCGCAGCCTAAGGTGCCTGTCTGCTTGCCCAAAGTAGCCTAAGCAGGCATTTTAGACCACTGAGCTGTCTTTCCGGCACCTGTCACTTTAAATTAGAGCTGTGCGTTAGAACCACACAGGGAATTTCTGAAAGTTTCTCAGACCAAATTTTTTAGGTTTCCTGAATCAGTATCTACCATTCTGATTCTAGCCTTAGGCAACAACGACAACAAAAGAAGAGTAGTAAGTTTCTCACTACTCTCTATTATGGTTATTTGTGATGTTTTTCATAATGTTTAACACTACCCTATGTGAAAGGGGATCGTTTTTTGAATGAATGAGTTTGGCGGTTTTATTTTTTTTAATTTTTAAAAATAATTTTTCTAATCATTGTTGGTACCAAAAATTTCTTCTCTAGTTTGGCAGTTTTAAAAATGGCTCATTCTAAAACAATTGCAGGGTGATCGACATACATATTTTTTAAGTGAATATATTTGGAGGCAGAGGTAGGATGAGGACGGGATGTGGGGAAGCATGATTACAAATGTGCTGTAAGTTAAGGGGTGCAGTGTTTGGGCTGTCGATAAGCTGAAAGGTCACAGAAACTTAAGCTGAAAATTATTTCTAGCTGAGATGTAACTCAGATCCATGGAGATTAAAAACATTCGAAGCATAGAGATGCAGTGTCTTGGTTTTCTTTTTCCTTTCTACTACTAAATAACTTTCTCATAGAGAAGAAGCCTGGAGAAGTGGCTGTCCTGAAGAGAGATGGGAGATACATATATTACCTGGTAAGATGGCGCCAGGTCTTGCGGACAGCCTGCAGGGGGTGCGCCGAGAGGTTGTGCTGCGTGTGTATTGATCGCTGTGCTCCTTTCTGGATACCGAAGGACAGCAAAAAGCTCCTGAGCTCGTGGCAACTTGGGTCCAGGGATGCAGGGCACTTGGAACACTAGAATAGGAGCAGGAGGCTATGGCCCAGCACTGTGGGCTCCTGTGCCACTCGCTGTCACCTGGGTCTGAGGCTCATGAGTGCTAGGGACACTTCCTCTTACTTTAATTCTCACCCTGTACAGTGAGGTAGAAACAGTGTCTCAGGAGACGGGTTCTCCAGGAGAATTTTCTCCCAGGGCTATCAGTGCTGTGCAAGGTAATGTCTAGCTACTGCCTACCTGCGGCCTGAATGTGGGATTTTCCGTTTGTTCAGACTTTGGCCCAGTGTGTGTGCACACGTGCGTGTCTGGCCTGGGAAACATACTTGTAGGGGTAGATGTCTTGCCCTGATGAATTCTATCCCTTAAGGCTGATGTGATTTTTAGCATTTTATCTTCAAAAACTACCAGGTTCTCTATTCTGTTATAAAAAAAAGAAAAAGCAAGCCTGCACAGATCTTAAGTAGACTCATAAGGGTATTTTTAGGCGTTACGGGATCTTCCCTGCTCTAGATACTCAGCTTAGCTCTTGGAAGTAACTGAGAGACTGTCCTCTACTTTGCCTAAAAACTACTGAGAGTAGACGCAACTTACCAGTCTCATATGTTGCTGGGAAAAGGGGAGCTCGCTACGTAACAGTTTGGGTCTCTCAGGCCCTATGGAACAGATCTTCCTGAACTGTCCCCTAACATTCTGGATGGAGCAGTGTGATACGTGTCATCCCTCCTTGAGATGAATTGCTCTGTGTGCCTGCGTTTGTTAGGCTAGGGAAGAATCCAGTGGCTTTCTTTTGTTCTTTTTTTGGTGGGTCTTTCATTGCCTGCCATTTGGGCTAATGAGAGTGTGAATCCTCTCTCTTCAGATCACAAAGAAAAGGGCTTCCCACAAGCCAACTTATGAGAACTTGCAGAGCAGCTTAGAGGCCATGAAGTGCCATTGTCTGAAGAATGGAGTCACCGACCTTTCCATGCCCAGGCAAGGAAACCCCCCGGGGCCCCAAGGAGGCTTAATTGATGGGTGGGGTTTATTTATTTATTTATTTACCAAAAGATAAACAACTTTAAAGTTTAATTGAAAATTTAGGGGGTTGGGGAGATAGCTCCGTGGTACAAGTGCCTGCTGGGCAAGTGTGAGGTCGTGAGTTTGAACCGAGGTCTCACCAAAAAAAAAAAATAGAAATTTACAGGTGCCTGCCTGGCAAGTGCAAGATCATGAGTTTGAACCACGGTTGTGCAAAAAAAAAAAAAAAAAAAATTTACATGTAAAGGTAAACATGCAGACTCAAAAATCACTAGTGAGGGCCACAGAGATAGCGCAAGGTCTCAGGTTTGATCCCCAGTACTGTATGCTGAGCCAGCCAACCACGGACACTGGGCGTGGTGGTGCATGCCTATCGTCCTGGTGCTAGGGAGGCTGAAACAGGATCACTATGAGTCCAAGCTATAGTGGGACCCTGTACCAAATATATATGTATGTATTAGTGAACTAGCTTTCTGACTTTGGGCAGACTGCAAGCAAGTTGGCCTTTCCCAACCTGTTGTCTGGCCCTCCTTGTGGTGATCCTGGTGCTTGGCTTGCTTTTTTCCATCATCATAAATGTGTTTTGAAAAATACAATCTTTCCTGTCCACACACCTCCAGCTCGCTTCAGTGGAGATAACAGCATAGAGTCTGCTGTGCCGTGGCAGGGTTAGGTGTTTCTTGGGGGGAGTGTGAAATAATTGGACATGGTACATTATTAGGGATGAGAAGTGAGTTTCGGGGTGTCAGAGCTACCTAGGAATGAGCTTGGGCGACTTCACCCAGAGTTGCCTTGCAGGTAGCAACGCTTTGGGCAGGCGCTGCCCCAGAAGGAGGGGTGGAGCAGTGTCCTAGGTAATGACGCAGCTTCATCACAACCAATGAGCTGTTTTGTCTTTTTCAGGATTGGATGTGGTCTTGATCGTCTGCAATGGGAAAATGTGTCTGCGATAATTGAGGAAGTGTTTGAGGCAACGGATATCAAAATTACTGTGTACACACTGTGAACAAGCGGAGAACATTTCAGATGCGTCCGTGTCCTCTGGGGTCATCTCTACTTGGCCATAAGACTCAATAAATGGACCTGGGAATGGGGCGCGGAAGGCTTTCACACAGAGCACTCAGGGCTGTAGATCGGGCTGGGGTTGCTGCATTCTCCTATTTGAAGTAGGCTCTGGAGGAGGGGTTGCTTGGGGATGTTGCTGTGTTCTGTGCAGTGGGGTCAGGAGTAGGTGGCCTAGTGTTAGCCAGGAAAGCAGCCGACCCAGTGCTATGGTCTTCAGTATAGTAGCACTCAATTTCTTGGCTGGCCCCCAGGTGGCAGCATTGATTTTTATTTCTCTGGAATTTGAAAGAAATTTCAGGAGCATTGAACTTTTGGTTACTTGGGATCCTGTTTGTGTGCTTACCTTGGTATTATTCTTATGTACCAGATTCAGGGGTTGCTCTATTTTTAATTACAAAATGGAGCCTGACATTGTTAACATGGGATTTTTGGGTGATAAAAGTGGAAAAATAAATCTTGGGATTCACTGCTTGTGCCTGGGTGGGTTAGGAATGGGATGACTGCGGGTGAACCTGAAGCTTCATCTGGAAGTGTCCAGCCGGTCCACTGGGAAGAAGTAAGAAAGAAGAATGGATAAGAGCTAGGCATTGGCATAGCTGGGAGGCTGGGTGTGGATCTGCATTTCTGTAACTGGAAACACTGGACTCTTCCTGAAATAATCCCTGTTTCATGCCTGGCAGAGCTCAGCACAGAGTAATGACTTGAGGAAGAGGTGATTTTTGGGGGGCCGGGCAGAGTCTTGCCGTACGGTTCAGGCTGGCCTGAGCTCACTTTGTGGTCCAGGCTGGTCTCAAACTTGCACTGATGCTCCTGCCTCAGCCTCCCGAGGGCTGGGATCACAGGTGTGCACTGCAGTGCCCAGCAGGTGATTGTTAATAGGGGAGCCACTGGATAAAGGAGGCACTTTTCTTTCTTTGCTTGCTGTGGTGCTGAGAGTTAAAATAACCAAGCTGGCTACTGGTTTTCTCCCAGGAGTGAGCATCAGGTGGGCGACACTAGTGTAAAAGAATAGCAGGGTTCTAGGAGGGGGCTTCCTAGGACAACAGGGAAGGACAGCCTGGTTAAGTATAATCTTGGGACATCAGCCTGCAGTTCAGGTCCCATTTCAAACCCAGCAGTGGTTTCCAAACCCCACTTGCTCTGTGTCAGCGTGGGAAGCAGGCAAGTTCTGGTGCGGTGGGTGCCGGAGCAGTGCATGCTGTCCACTAGAAAATGTTAGGCTGCATCTCTTCTGTGCTTGAATAGAAGCGCAGATAGAATTGGAGGGAAGAGAGGAAGGAGGGATGCCTGCACAGAATAGAACATGAAAGGTGGCAAAGGAGCAGAATTGAAGTAGTTCGATTCTGTATGAAGAAAAAAAAAATTCTGCCATGTTCAGGGTTGAACCCAGGGCTGTGTGCATTTTAAGCAAAAGCTTTACCTCTAAGGCTCACCCCCCTCCCTCCAGCCCCCTATGTAAGTCAGTCTTAATACTTGGGTCAAAACATTGGTTCTTTAGGCTTCTTTCACTTTAAAATTGAGGTTACAGGTTTTTTTTTTTTTGTGAAGTATAAGCTTTGATTCTTTTAACAGAACCTGTGTCATTCAGGCCTGGCTGTAAGTGGAATTCTGGGACTCCACAGGGATGTGATAAAATGCTTTGTCAGTGCAGATAGGCAGGGGGTCAAATTCCAGTGACGGGCCACCTCGCAGCATGGGGTGATGGAGGCATGGCCCGATAACCAGAAGGAGCATGGTATTCTTGGAAACCCAGTTAGAGTTTGGCAAACACCCAAAACTTCACATATGACATTTTTCTCATAAGGCAAACTATGAAATGAGGTTTTGGCACCCCCTACCATCGCTACCCAGGACCACACATCAGACTGCTCCAGGCTGTGTATCGGGACCCCAAACTCCCCCTCCCCACCTTCCTTTCTTTGATCAACATGCTAATTGCTTATAAATCAGCAATTGGAATGTAGCTCTCTTTTAACCTTTCCTGTGCTTCTAGCTCCACCCTTGGCCATATTCAGAGAAGGGGACAAGCTCTCATTTGCAGGTAATCTCAGGAAAGTTTATCTTAGAGGTCGGGGTGGTGGGAAGGCTGCATAGGGATGTTACCTCTTGTGTTGTCTAGACAAGTCTTAGTTTAAGTGGCTTTTAAAAATTTTATATTTTTAAAAGTTTAGACCAGGATTTAGTGTATAGTTCAGGCTGGCCTTGACTCACTATTTAGCCCAGGCTGGTCTCGGAACTCATAGTGATCTTCCTGCCCCAGACTTTGGAGTGCTGGGATTACACAAGTGTGCCACCACATATCTTCTCTCCCATAATGCCAGGCCTTGGTTCTTAGCCCAGGACATCCCTAGGCTGAAGATTCACTGTCCATGGTAACTTCTGGTGCCTGTGTTCCTTAAGAAACCAGGCCACAACAAAACCACACTATTTCTTTTATTGATGTTGCTGTTTTTCTCTTAAAAAACAAAACAGCTCTACTGAACATAAGATGCTCTTCTGGACGTATTCAAGGCTCTGTACCTTCAGCCTGAGACCTCTGCCTAAGCAGCCGCAACAGGGAGTCAGGAGGACCCTGGGCCCCCGGGAGCCTGGTGTTTTTGCTCTTTGTGGCTCACTCGCCTTCTTCCTGACAGTAGCTCTAGAGCGAGGCACAGCCTGAGTGAATCACAGCAGTGAGAAGCGTTTTTGGAATTCACTGAGGGCCTTGTCCAGAAGGATTGGTTGGTTGGTGTCCGTGCCAGTCAGCTCCAGTGATGTCTGGAAGACAGGCACATCCCAGGCAGCACACACGTTCCTGCTCTCTGTTGGTGGCAGCAGGCAGACCTTTGTGAAAACACAGCACGTTACCAAGAGCTCTCACCCTCTCAGCTACCAGTTTGTTCCTGAGCTAAGTTTCTAGGTACCTTCCCCATCCGGTCCCTGAATTTGTCACCATCTCCTGTGGTCCCTGACAGCCAGGATTGGGTTTCTTTTATTCATGTTTTGTTTTGGTTCACACGGAAAAAGTCCTAGATCTGCTTTCATTCTGTTTTGACTTAGATACATGGTTTAACATTATAACTAAACATAAGATAGTAAGAAATACGAGGCACATTTTATTTAACTGCTCATTCTGTGGGGTTATTTTAGTTAAGCATGGTTGTTCTTTGGGGCTTTTAGATTAGAGCTGTATTCCATGCCTTTAAAACTCGGTACATTTTCACCTCTTCAGGAGCAAGAGCAACTCCGGGCTAGGAGACGTGTTCCTAGGCTTGGAGAGACAGCTGTCTTGTCCACTAAAGGGAGATGCTCAGTCATTCTATGTTTTAAAAATCTGACTTAAAAATAAGCTTTTCTCTAAAGTAGTTTATTTCTCTTAATATCAGATGTAATCCTTATCCACACATCCAAAGATCTTTAAAATCTTCCTTGAATGCTTAATTTTAATTGAAAAAAATCCCTGCAACAAAACAAAATGTTTGAGGACTTGCCAGTCAGGTATCTAGAAGAAGTGGCCCATGAGAGATGTTTAAGAGGAAAGTATAAAGCTGGGTGTGGTGGCGCATGTCTGGAATCTCAGCACCTGGGAAGCTGAGACAGGAGGATTGCTGCTGAGCTAAGGCCAGCCTGGGCTATGAAGTGAATTCAACGCCAGCCAGAAGTACATAGTGAAACCCTGTCATAAAAAGACCAAAAAAAAAAAAAAAAAAAAATCTATCTATCTATCTATCTATCTATCTATCTATCTATCTATCTATCTATCTCAGGGTTAACGCTAACCTACCACTTGTCATTCTGTAATCTATATTGGGTCTATAAGTACAGTGCCTACTTACAAGTTCTTTAAGGCATTTTAAGAGGTAAGCTTCATATTTTCAGAGGTCATTCAAAAATCTGATTGAGTGATTACTGTCACTCATTGTTTTGTTTCCATGTGTGAGCAGAGTGTCACATGGCATTACCCTACCATGGGCCTTCTGAAGTCAGGCCAGGTCCCACTCTCTGAGCAATAGCTCTGTGTAGACGTGTGTTGATGGTTTGTGGGGCCCTCAGCCTGAGGGTGCTCAGCTGTGTGTGCGCCTGCCTAACAGGAAACCCCTGCCAGCAGTGGCCTCTGGCACACAGCTATTTCTTAGCATGTCAAGGAAGCAGCATCTTCTTAAAGGTATTAGGCATGAGAAACACCAAAAATAAGTGGAATTACATTCATGGAGGCATGCTGCTTTCATGTTTTATTAATATGTGACGTTGCAGCACTAAAGCCACAGATCACAGCGGTTTGACCAGTAATTCTGGCATTGTACAGGGCTCAGTTCGGCTGGAATGGACCAAATTCAAAAGAAGATGGTAAAGAATCCTTTACCCTTCTTCCTGAGGATAATTGGCCTGTTTCTCTGAAAGTCTAATTTACCCTCAGCAAGAGGCCAAATTGGCCTTAATTGCGTCCTAATTATTTGCTTAAATAGCTAATCTTTACTTCCAGTTCTCCTATCACCTCCGATATCTGTAGGAGGCTACTTGTGAGGTGCTACCTCATTTACAAACATCTTTCGCACTGCTGTGTTGCCTAGTCCTTCTGTCTGCCTTCCCATGAGTTCCACCGTGGCCTTCTCAGTGAGGAAAATGCTCCTGCATTATGCATTCACACAGCAATTATCCGTCTCCCTCAAAGCATAACTATTTGTTTGAAAACATGAAAGCAGGTCTGGCCAATAACAAAAGCTGAATGCAAATCCTCCTGGGGATTTGAGAATCACCAAAGATGAAAGAGTTGACCCCAAAGGGTGAAAATCCTGTGGTAGAGAAAACATGGAGGTTAAAAGTGCAAATGGATTTGGAACAGGGCATCGAGAAGGTGCCCTGGGCACACCTGGGCATGTGTACTGGGGCGTGCTTAGGGGTTTAAATGTCTCTGCTGTTATCCAGCGACAGGCCCTTGTGCCATCTAAATCTTACGCAGGGGCATTCCATCTCAGAGTTTTAGGGTCTCCATCAACCTTGGGTTTCCCAAGCTATGGGAAAGTTAGTTTATAAGGAAAATGTAGCAGGGAGGTAAAAGGGGACTTAGGGACAGGAACACGAAGGAAAGAGAAAACAAAGCACTCTTTTAAAATGTTTTTGTAGTCAACCTGAGGCAGAGAAATGCAATCTTTCCAAAGGCAAACCAACGCCACAGCACTTGTCGGACCCGACCTCACCCCCGCTGCCCAAGTTAGCACCCGGGAGAACTCACAGGAGGCCAAGGCCGGCGCCTACTTTAGGATGTCTGCCAACTTCTCTTCGTAGTAGAGGAAGTTCTCCTGAAGGTCCTCCCAGGGCTGAAAGGCCTTGGATTCACCCTCTTCTTGCTCCACAAAATTCTGCCAGACGTATTCGAAGTCCTGGGGCTTCATGATGCGGAGTCTGCAGCCAGCCTCCTTAAGCTTCCTCAGCGCAGCCTGGATCTCTGGCTCCTCCCACATGAAGAGTCGCCCCACCAGAATGAGCAGGCGCAGATTCTTGCTCTTGCCGAGGGTTTTGATGATGCGGTCAGCGCAAGCTGCGCAGGGGCTGGAGGACACATACCAGGTGACATTGTACCGCAGGGCCGGGTCGAAGGCCGGCAGGATGGTGTTGAAGAAGGCCTCCTCTGCGTGGGCAGCGGCGTGCTCGTCCTCCAGGTAGCCCCGGGAGGCCTGCACCTGGCCTCCCTTGCTCTGCACTTCCACCACATAGCAGAGGAAGGTCTTGTTCCGCCCAGAGCTGTACTCCACATTCCGGAACTGAAACTTAAAGAAGTTGACAGGCAGCCGCTCCCTGTAGGTCAAGGAGATAGAGACGAGAGAACCTTGAATTTCTTGCAGATCTCCTCGGCGTAATGACTTTTACATAAGTGGTCTTCCCTATGCGAATGTAAGTGAGAAAAAGGCAGGAAAGAGTCCCAAAGTGTTTATCTGGAGAAGAGAGTTCACACTTACACTCTGGTCTCCACACTAGGAAAGATCTCCAAGCACCATTTCTGCCATCTCCCCCAAGCCAGCACCCCCAAACTGCTGCTACGCGGTGAATCTCTAACCTGGCCAAACCTGCTTAGAATTACAGAGCTTTCTTTAAAACAGCAGCACGTTGGCCCCACACCTGACCAAGGTATCTGCAGAAGGGTCATAGGCACCAGCATTTGAAAAACAAAACCAGAAACCTCTCCTGAAGATCATGACAGGTGACCACTTTGGAGAAGAAGTGGAGAAGTGCTCAGGAAGCAATGTTCCCAAGCAGCAAGCATGCTACATTTCTCATGACAGAGCAAGGCAAAGATTTTGCATGACATTCCATGCTTTTATTTCTCCTCCTCGTAGCTCATGGAAATGCATTTTGGGCCTGGCCTGGCCTGTGTCTTCTCGAGCCACCCTGTCCTATTGACTGCTTCTTGACGTCTTTTCTTTTGGGTGTCATAGGACCAATGTCTAGGAATGTGCACCTGTGGGACAATGCCCTCTGAGAGGACTTGGAATCAATAAGCCGAGTACAGGACTGAGTTGGCTCAGAATCTTTTTTTATTTAATCTTTTATTCCTTTATTTGGTACAGGTCCTTGCTACACAGCTCAGACTCATAGTGATCCTCCTGTTTCAGCCTCCCCACCACTGGGATTACAGGAGTGTGCCACCACATCTGGTTTTCAAGGATGGCATGGCATGCATGGGGTTCAGCATTCCAGGGCTGGCACAGACTGTGGTACCAGGGATCAAATCTAGGTCCTTGTGCTTGCCAGGTAGGCAGGCACTTAGACCACTGTGCTATCTCCCCAGCCTCAGAATCCTGAAAAGCTTTGCCTCTACCTTTCTGGCTGCTGATCCTCTAGCAGCTAGATTGTCGCCAGATCAAGAATTCATAAATGAAGAAGAACATTAGAAGACTACTAATGATGTAGATGGGTAGAGAAGGGTACCTGTGATAGAGGATCTTCGAAGTGTCACCACGTGAGAACTGTTTGCAGTTCTCGAGTAGGAAAAATAAATAAATAAATAAATAAATAAATAAAGTGTCCATGGGAGATCAGTGTAGTAGCACTGGACCAGTGGAGTGTGGTTGGGGAAAAACAGCCTGAGGTTAAAAAGGACACTGGACTTGTGAGTGTATAGCATAGGTATTCAGTGGCTTCAAGGTAGAGAAGCGCGATCCAGAAGTGAGAGTGGCGGGAAAAGGCCAGGTGTTTGTTTATTTGTTTAAAGTCCAGGTGTTTTGAAAAGTTTTGTAGGAATAAGGAGAGAAAAAATGAGAGGGTGGTCTAGAGAGCATATCAGAGTTGATGATTGCTTTGCTCTCTCTCTCTCTCTCTCTCTCTCTCTCTCTCTCTCTCTCTCTCTCCTAAAGCAGGGATGATCTGTGCCGTTTTGAGGGGCAAGGACAATGAGAAGGCTTCCATAGGAGGGACTGAAATGTCAGGAGACAAGGGGATCAGTGCCAGCTATAGAGATGGTGAATAGTTTGCTTTTCAACAGCAGAGTCTCAAAGGGCTTGGGGCACAGCTCCATGGTAGACCTTTGCCTAGCAGATGTGAGACCTGGGTGCCTCCAGAGTGTCAACTCTGTGCCTGCCCCTGAGGATGCCCTGGAGCACAGGAGCTCCTGTTGCTTGTCTTCATTCCTCCCCTCTCCACAGGAAGCTCACCAGGCTCCCTGGGCTATGGGGAATCCCTGCCGTCCCAAGGGCCTGGCTGCTTAAGGATGAGCAGCAGATGCCATGGAGCTGAGTAAACTTGAGTAATTTCCCTGCAGGATTCTCTCGCCCATTGCCAGTCTTTCTCGCCCTAGTTACCGTGTCTTTTGCTGTCAAGAGAAGTTTCCACTGCAGAGATGGATGTGTTTGAGGATCTAGCCCCAAGATTCCTTCGTGTACTATACTTAGCTTCCTAAGCCCCTCTGTCCCCGGCTGGAGGTGTTTATTATTATTTACTTAACATTTTAGCAGAACGAATCACCTGACGATTCCCCTTTCCTCTTTCAATCTCTGCTGGAAATTCACTCATACCAAGCCTTTCCTAGTTACCCTAAACCCACTGGACCACTCCCAGACTCTGAGGAGTCCCTTCCATCCCTTCAATGATATTTTGCTCCGAGAAGCACACATAGAACTACTCTTTTTTACCCAACCTCCTTTTGCTCTTCAAAGCCTTTGTCCAGGCTGCCTTCCCCCCCACCCCATTGCATCCAGCACTGTCTGTATGAGAGATCCTCCAATGGGAACCCTGGGAAGCATTCACGGTTATGGGGCTGGCTTGGGGGCTTCAGCAGTAGCGATCTATGCGATCCCCAGGTTTTTGTCTGGAATCGCTGCAGCATTGCTACAACTTTGCCAAGTGCAGCCCAGCCCCAACTCTCATGGTGGCCTGGCACACACCCTGGGGCCTGGTCGGCCCGAGGGGAGCAGGAAAGCCACTTTTCTCAGCCCCTCTTGAGAGCTGACATTTCTCCCTCCTCCTCTTCCCCAGGCAAGAGGAGAGACCCAGGGAAACCTGAAACCCAAGGGAGAGGAAGAAAGGTCACCTTTCTATAAATATCCATTTCCGACCCCTCTGGCCAGCGGCCCCAGAACCTGCTGTGTCCCTAGCAGGGCCTTTGGGACTGGGCGCCTCAGAAGCACTTGCAAGGTGTGATGGCCAAGCAGGGACCCACGCCTGCTTGGGTTTGCCCCACGCCTGAGCTTGCTTGGCTTCTCAATGGGCTCCTTGGTCAAGGAGTGAAGAGGGCAAGTCAGGTTACCTGGGCCACCCACAGATGAACACAGCCAGGTCCTGTAGGCACTCCAGGACAGATGTGGCAGTGATAGGAAACTTCTGAGTGAGCCGGATGACATCTTGGGCAGTTTTGTGGAGTTACAAGACAGCACGGTAACACCCGCCAGGTGGAAGGAAAGCAGTAGAGACACCTAACTGCTCAGTTGCCACCAGCTTTTCCCTGATAATATATTTCACTCTCAACACCAGTGTGTGCATGTGTGTGCGTGCATGCATGAGTGTGTGTGTGTGTGTGTGTGTGTGTTGGGTAGCTGCCTGGAGAGAGGTGCTGGTTGAAGGTCCCTGCCTCCATTTCCTTGAGGCATAGAAGCCAAGTGTGAGGGTTCTCAGCTCTGCTTCTACTCCGCAGTCTCAGGCGTCACCTCTTTTAGCCATCACAAAAAGGCCGTTCACACTCGGTGGGTGGCTTGGACCCAGCGTACCAAGCATCATGGGGCACTACACTTCCCTAAGAAGGAACCCAGGACCCTACAACCTAGCAAAACCTACGGGGATGGCTTGCTTGGTGGAGGAGGAGAGAATGGAGCAGATGTAAGATATATTTTTTCTTCGGATCTGCACTAAAAATCTTCTCATTGCCGAAGTGTAAATCTGTGCAGCCAAGGAGCAACATGGGCTGTGGCAGTTGATCTGAGGTGAAACATTTGCTCAAAGACATCTCGTGGACTGGAGCATTCAATCGCAGTGATGGAACAGGGACTTATCACAGCTTTGGCTTGCTACTCTGGTCTGTGGCTCGTTCGAAAGCCATAGTAGAGTTGTCGGTTTTCTTGGCCACTGCCTTTTTTCAGTCCACTTTCAAAGTGGATGCTAATGAGTAGGCTTAGTTGGGGACAGAAGGATAGAGCAGAAGCAGAAGGTTCTAGAGCTGAGGAGGGAGCTCAGGATTTGCAGGACTGGACTGGGCTCTGCCCAAGGCAAGCCCAGAGCAGATCCCTTCTCTCTGGGAGAAGCTATCCCTCCTCCAGCTCTGATCTCCCACCCACCCTGCAGTAGGGTGTCATCTGCTCTGTCTGGTGTGCCTCCCAGCATGCTCCAGCAGCCAGGTTTGGCCTTCAAAGTGGCATTCAAGGGCCTCACGCTCCATGACCCTTTTCTTCTAGATCCTGTCTCTTTTCTCTGGGTTTCTCATGTGGCCTGAGTAAATCCCTGGTAGCTTAAGAAGTGGCGAGGAGGAGACTCACTCCCTTTGCCATTTATGTCTGTTCCACAACAATCCCTTTGCTCCTGCAAAATCATATACTAGAGACAGAAATAAGCACACTTAGGGGCTGGGGAGATAGCTCCGTGGCACAAGTGCCTGCCTGGCAAGTGCAAGGCCATGATTTTGAACCCTGGTCCCACAAAAAAGAAAGAAATAAGCACACTTCCAGGTGCTGCTGGGCAGGGCCACAGCTCTCCTCAGTGGGGTGGAGATATGGAGAGGCAGACAACCAGCCTCTGTGCCCGAGTGCACCCCTCACTTGCAACACTCAGAGGTGGGCAGGTGCCAGCACATCCTTATAAGCTCTGCACTGCCCAGTCCCCGCATACCCTGAGCCCCTCTCTGCAGGAAACTGTCCTCTAGTTTGTTTCCTATCATGATGCCTGGCAAAGAGCCTAACACACAATAGGTGCCTTCATTCGTTCACCAAGTATTTGAGGACCTACTAGGAGCTGGGAGCTGCCTTCCTCAGGAGGATAAAGACATCAGTGGGGGAAATAGGCAGTAAAGAACAATCCCTGGTCACTCAGTATCTGCGGACTTAAAAGGAACCCTTTTTATGGCTTTAGGGTGCACGTTGGGGTTTTGGGGTGCTTTAGAGTGGGAGAGTGCTGAGATTCATGCCCTACTCCTTTCATCAATCCTCAGCAAACCACCTGCCCCTCTCTAGTCTTGAGCTTCCATTTCCTTGTCTCAAGAACGGAGCAATCCAAGGTCCCAGATTATGGACAAAGACATCCTCAGGACATTAAGGCTCATCCTGAGGGCGGTGCTGCCTCTGGATCCTTGAAGGTCACCAGTCCTGATCCCATCAACACCATTCCTTTCCCTTCTAATGTCTAATGCTTCCTGTTTTCTTTCTTCCTTTTTTTTTTTTAGGTAAGTTGTAACACTCAAGTCTCCCAAAGAAAGAAAAAGCTCCCGATTTCTAACCTTCTTGAATGTTCCTAATCTCAATATTCCACCGTGATTTCCAGACAGCCTGTAAAGTTACCAAACACAGAGAGGAAGAGGTCTGCAGGAGTGGGCGACTGCCCCACTGCCCACCATACCTCTCCCTAGCACTTTACGCCATGTTCCCCAGCTACGAGCTCGGGCTGCTTTCTATCCTGGGGGCCCCATGCATCCAGGATGGCTGCGGGCGGGCATCTCTCCTTCCTACCACAGACCCCTGCCCTCTTCAGAGGCTTCCCTGGAAAACCAGTTGCTTTCCTGCCAGTTTCACCCTAGATCCAAGAGGCAGCTTGGATCCATTCTTGCTGTGAGTCCAGGGTGGGAAAGGAGCTGCTTGCTACCCCTGGGTTCCAGGGCATATGGAGAGGCGAGGAAAGGGAAGCTGCCTCCCGTCCATCCCTTGCACAGATGGCCACACCTCTGTACTATTTTAAGCACTTATTTATCCAGAGGGGCTCAGGGCACAGAGCTCCACAGCTGTCACTGTGGCCAGGGCACACTCGGGGCTCCACCTTCCCTAGAACCTCTCGGCACACTTAGTCACAAGCGTGCTCCACCCACGCCTCTCGGAGCAGGGGCCATGAGAAGCTCCTAGTCCTCATTTTCTTGAAGATGGGTACAGGTGACACCTCTGTGCTGGAAAGCCAGGGCCCAGAATGAGTGAGGACCAGTGAACAGGACACTGCTGGGTGTTGAAGACCTGCCAGGGCCTGGTTCCGTGAGCTTGGACTTTCACTCAGTCTTGTTGAGTCTCAGTTTTCCCTCTGGAGAGTGGAGATAATCAGTCTCTCTTAGCGCTGGGCTGAGGGTTCAGTGAACTTCACCCTGAGATGTGCTGAGCTGGCCAAGTCCTGGTCAGAGGTCGGCTATGTCAGAGGGCTTAACCCCACAGGATCCAATGCTCCGGGGCCTCAAAGCCTGTTCAGCTCAGCAGACTTAATCTGGTTCTATTCCGGCCCAGAAGGTTCTGGGGAATCACAGTGCTCTAAGAAGGGAGTGTGTACGTAACCAAGGGTGGTGTGGCCCAGGGTGCCAGGTGGAGGAGAAAGGCTGCCCTTCTGTAGACAGCCACCGGAATTGGGGTGTGCCCTGCTTGGTTGCGCTAGCCTTTCCCTGCATCTATGTTTTCCTGGGTTCAGCTGCTCCTTTAATCCAGGATGTGGCTGAGATTGCTGGGGGAATATGGGCAGATGGCAGTGTGGGGCTCTTTATGCCTAAGGAACTGGGCTGTGCTTCTCCATAAGCTGAGAAATCAGGCAACCTCTGAGGCAGAAGAGACCCGGGAATCACGTGGTGTTGCTTCCTATGTTAGAAATGATAAAGCCAAAGCCAAGGCCTGGAAATCACTCGACAAGCAGAAAATACCAAGGCCACCCCCACCCCACAGCTCTCCCTCCTCCTGGAGGCCCCCAAAGTGTGGTGCCCACTCCAGCTGTGCACATCATGGGTGACCTCCATGAAGGAACCTTGGAGTCAGGGAGGAAACGTGGCCCCCAGATTTGCTTATTAATAATTTAGCAGGGTCTCCTCTACAGGAGTAGACAGGAAGAGGAGGAAGACATCTTGGTTTT
Organism: Capromys pilorides; assembly: GCA_004027915.1. Lineage (NCBI taxonomy): Eukaryota > Metazoa > Chordata > Mammalia > Rodentia > Capromyidae > Capromys > Capromys pilorides. The sequence goes on along the minus strand of PVKN010000311.1, from coordinate 57,800 downwards.
ATTCCTCGAGAAGATAGCACAAGGGAGACAAGACAGAGGAACTCTGTACCTCTGTACCCGGCTCCTCTTTAGAGCCCCCGAGTCTTTCTCCAGAGTCCCCGGATCCTCCAGGCTTCAGCCTAGGGCACGAGCTCAGTTCTTGTCTGAAAGCCCCTGGCCTCCACTCTGTGCTGCAACCTTTCCCTCGGGGCAGAAGCAGACAGCCCTGAGGAGGCTGAGGTGAGATTCAATAAGATAAAAGCTGCTTCTCACTCAGCCTTCAGGATAGATGGGCCCGGGTCAGCTGCGTGGGGAATCTTCTGCCAGAGAGAAGCTCTACAGAAAGCTCCACAGACAGATCCATGGAGGAGAGACCCACCCGGAGGCAGAGAGAGAGACTGAGGCAAGGTGGAGGTTTTTGACTGGGACCGTCACCAAATGCGTTGGAACTAACCCTCTGAGCAGGAGGACTGCGGGTGACTTCCTTCTCCTGGCCTTTGCCTCTAGGGGTTCCTCCTCCCGCCTGATCAGAGTCCAAGATGTCTTCCCAAGAAGCCAAGAGAGCTTTGCTACTGTGTCCCCTGACACAGGCGCCTGTCCGAGCCCACTCTTTTCAGGAGGGGGACCCCGCCCAGCCCACGTCCAATCTCACCCCTTGACGATCTCAAAGGGCGGCAGCTCGATGAGCTCCTTCAGCTTCTCAGGGTTGGCCAAGTCGTCCAGGTCCTCCTCCCCATTCTGGGAGGCGGGCGCAGTGGCCGCCGCCGCGGCCTCGGTGGCCTCCTCCTTCTGGGCCATGAGGGACTGTGGCTCAGAAGTCACCGAGAGACTGCTGAGAGGCTGTGGGGCTGGCCAGCCTTGGCGGCAGCGCCCCAAGCAGCTGTCAGCAGCTCTGGCTGGGGATGAGGAAAGAGGACCCGGCAGGCCAGGCTCCGGCTGCCCCCTCCACCGCTGCTTTATAACCGGGCCTCCCGCCCCTCCCCCTCGCCCTCACCTTCTGTCTTCTTAAAATTGAGTGACAGCGGTGCCAGGATGGGGAATGGAAACTCTGGCCACGAGTATCCCCTATTTATCAGTAGCAGAGACAGGAAGCTGGCAGGTGGGGATCCTTGGTCTGCTCTGCCTGCCTCTTCCCCTTGTCTCAACCTGGGATTTTTCTCTTTGTTTCTCACCCTACATTCCAGCTCCACTGGGGGGAGGGGACTTTGGGGGATGGTTAGGGGTGCTGTGCTGAGATTTAGGGGAGAAGCCCCTCTCTCAGTTCAAAGTGGGGTAAGTTGGATGTGAAAGTGGGTGATTGCAAACAGACCTCGCAGTTTAGACCAGCTAAACTGGGTTTAGGGAAGGAGGGCCCTAGGGGAAGTGGGAGGTGATGAGCACTGGCTGAGGAGCCGTCATGGGAGTTCCCAGTCAGGGTCCCTGGTTTCTCTGTGTGATGACATGAGGTCTGTGACGGCCTCTGAATTTCCAGACTTTGAAAGGGGCTGGACAGAGTTTAGAGGTTTCCACTGCCCTGGCAGGCCTGGTGTTCTGTTCCCCATCACATGTGAGGAGACTGGGGCTCCAGAGGGGTTGAACACCTTGCCTGAGGTCACACAACTGGTGATAAGCGGGGCAGGATTAGCAGCCCGGCTGTGTGGTCTGCCCCTGCTCCCTCACAGTTGGCCCTTTACCTGCTCAAAGGAGGTTTATCGAGCACCTGATCGGTGCCAGGGACTGGTTGAGGTTTTGGGACCATGGCAAAGAGCAAAGCAGAGTCCTCGCCCTTGTGGAGCTGACGGAGTTGGGTGATAGAGAAGAAAAGTGAGATCTGGGCTCTGCTCAGTCATGCTAAGGGGAAGGAGAACAGAGGGTGGTGGCAAGGGGTGAGTTGACATTTTTATTGGGTGGCCAGGAGAGGACTTTGAAAAGAAGACATTTGAGAAACCATCTGAAGGGGGCATGGGAATGTCTAACGAGGAAGTGTCCCAAGCAGGAATATGGAAGGAGTGAAGGCCCTGAGAGGGGGGCCTTTGGGGTGCCGACGCCTGTGTGGCTAGAGAGACCTGGAAGAGGAGGGCAAAGGGACAGCGTGAGCTGGAGAGGCTGGGGCCGAGTGGGCTCTTCTGAGCGCCTGGCCTTCCCTCTGTGTGGGTTGTGAAGCTGTCGCCTGTCCACACAGTCCAGCTCCTTCCCTGTAGGCCCGCTTGAGCTGTTGGGCTGGGGATTAGACCACAGATGGGAGATAGCAGAAGCAGGGGTGTCAGCTAGAAGCCCCTCGAAATTAGAGGAAAAGATACCGGAACAGCAGGGAAGTTTTTGTAGCTCGCATGACAGATGTCTAGCAGGGGCTGCAAGGGTTTGTGTTTGGGCAACGCAGACACTGGGGTGTCCTGGGGGAAGGATGAGGAGGTGCCCGGGGCACCTGTCACCTGAGAGGAATCTAAGAGCTTTGGAGGGTACCAACTTGAAAACAGCTGCAGCTGGGCTAGGTGGTGGGAAAAGAGGGGGTGGGGTGCCCCTGCCGTGGTCTGGCTAGAGAAGACTCTTGAGGATTATGCATGTTTGGGGTCCCATGCTGCAGAGTATTCTGAGCAGCATATGTGCTTAGCATGCCACCCAGCATTTTGGCTTCCTCACGATGGTCATGGTCTCTCCTGGTTGTACAGGCATGATCCCCAGAGGCATTCCGATGTGGACAGCAAAGAATATGATCATCCTGCCTATTATTAGACTTATTACTAAAAGCATTCTGGCCCAGAGGTGATGTTTTCAAACATTTCCCAGGAGAATCAAGCGCAAGGTAGAAGTGATAGTGTCACCAAAGGGCAGTCACAACTGATACATAAGGAAGGATGTTTACGATGATGTGAACACATGGCCTTGGAATGCAGAGTGTATTTCATTCTCCTGACCTCGTCAGCCTGTGTGGAAGGTTCCTACACAGTACACACCAAGAATAAAGGTGCACAGGTAGGTCTCAAGTCTTTATATCACATCATGTGGGAGATTAATCAGGCAGTCAGGCATGCGTCGTCCTGTCTATTCCTCAAAGCACTTGTATGCCTTTGTAAGTTATTGACCTTATTTTGTAAGTTAGGATCTGTGTCTTAGGAAAGGGAAGTGATTGGTACAAAAGCACCATGGATTTAGGTCCAGGTCTTTTGAGCCTAAGTCCTGACTGATTTCCAAGGCTGTACCCAAACCCAAACATCTCTGATTTGACGTCTCTAACACCTTGGAAATGGGAGTTCCTCTCCCACGGTAGCTACGAGGGTGTGCTCAAATCCATGAAGAGAGTCAGACGTCCCCAGGCGGGTGGAGATCCACCATCTGATTGTTCCTCCAGAGGTAAACGCTTCCTCCCTGAGGAGGATTCTTACAGTTTGCCTCTGTTGCATAATCCTGGGTTAAAGCATCGTTCCTGGCCCCATCTCCGCTCTGATTCCTTGTGTGATCGTGGCCAGATGCCTTGACAGTTCTGGGCCTCAGTTTCCCCTTGGGGTGCTGACTGCTCAGTGTGTTACCTCGCTACTTCTGGATGGCGGAAAGGAGATGGTGAAGAGGCAGGCAAAGAGCACAGGGTGAGCGGGGGCGAGCTCTGATTGCGCGCCATGCAGGGCACTGTGTAGAAGTGGGCCCCGCATAGCTCCTCCCCAAGCGGTGACCCCTTGTTGCTAGACACTGCGGGACAATGCCTGGGCCTTCCCCAGACCCAGGGGACAGCTCCCTTTCCCAGGTCTCTTTTGGAGCCCCCACCCAGTCCTGCCAGCCCTGGAGGCCTCTGAATGCCCTGGCTCTGGCTATTTATGGCATCTCCTAGGGACCTGCATTCCTGGCTGGTCCCTGGCGCTCCTTTCTGAGTCAGGCAGTTTCCCCCACAGGCCCCACAGTGCAACAGCTAATCTGGGGGATCCAGTGCCAGGGCTTGGCTCCTCCCCCTGCAGCTGCTACTCTACTCTTTTTAGGACTGTCCCCCAGCACCCATTAACCCTTCTGGGGCACGCTCTTGCAACCTCTTCCTGCACAGGAGGAAACGGGCAGTAAGACTTTTTGTTCAAGGTTTTGTAGGGTTAGCAGGGCCCTGAGCCTTGAACCCAGTGGCTCAACCTCCAAGTTCTAGGCTTCTGTTGCCACCCAGAATTTGGTGACCCACAGGGCTGGCATTAGCACCGCCCTCGATTCAGTGCTGTGTTGCTCTAAGCACACGTAGATGTATTCCTTGCCTCCTCTCAGGATGTTTACAGTAGCTGACGTGTACTATGATGCCTGTTTCACTGGTGGGGAAACTGAGGCCCAAGGGGAAGTGGCTGGCTAGGCAGAGCTCTTTCTTTTCAGATTCATGCTCTTCACCTTTCACTACGCAGTCCCTCCTGCCCCAGGGCCCTAGGGACCAGTGGAGCCAAGCAGGGAAGTGTAGGGAGCTGAGGAGGAGTTCTGGCAGGGACACAGGCTTGGAGGTATTTGGTGCTGAAGTGTGCGTGCCTCTCTGGGCCACAGGCAGACAGCATAGCTTGGTTTCTTGGTATCAGAAACCCTGAAGGGACTTTTCTATGGGCCCTATTTACTTCTGCAGGTGGCTGACAGAGCCAGGAGTAGGCCCTGGATGAGCTGCAGCCTGCCACGACCTGCTGTGTCCCCCATGGTCACTTCTAAGAACCTTCTGGTGGCCGAAGAGGAGGAGGAGATAGTTGGAGGCATGGCCATTCCTGAGTGCTGGCCGACTGGGAGAGGGGCCGTGGGCAGGACAGGGCCAGTGGAGCCTCAGCAGGGGAAAGTTTAAATTCTCACCATGTAAGAAGACACCCTGGGGGCACAGTGATGGAGTAGGTGCTTTACGTGCAGGGACAGCTGGGACCCCAACAGCGCGTTGCCCCAGAGACCTGGCCGGGCGTGCCCGCCTCTCTGGTCACTACTGAGACAAGGAACACAAACAACAGGCTTCAGGCTGCAGACACCCCCTGGCGGGCAGGAGCCTGCGCTCTGTGGCAACTGCTCTGTTGACGTAAACACGGGTTCCCAGGGCTTTGAGCAGCTTTGCCAGGGAATGGAGGAGGAGGCTGGGGGTCTTCTAGAGTCTGAAGCTGGGGTTGAGGAGGCAGGCCCGGGCTTTCGACCTTCTCCACAGGACTCAACGCTTGCCTTCCTGTGGAGGGGAAACTGCCCCAGTGACACTGAGGACCTCAGTCCTGGGCTCTGCAGACCTCCCTGCCAGTAGCCACTCTGGCGTTGCCAAGTGTTTCCTCCCTTGGGCTTAGCCTGGCTGAGTCTTTGAAGGAAGCAATCTGATAAGCGTGGTGCCATCAGGGTGACTAATAGCGTTATTTCTCTTCCAAGGTGTGTTTGCGAACCCAGGGAGCCTGCTGGGAGAGAGCTGTGCATGCAACATCAATTTTTAAGGAAGGATTCGAGCCTTTAAGATGGAAAAGCATCAGGGTTGGTGAAGGTGAAAGGGACAGGGGCTTCTCCAGAGCTCCTCGGGCCAGATAATTTCTATGTGGACCTGGGGGACCTCAGGGACACAGATGGCAGGTAATGTATCAGGCCCTGGGGAGATGTGGGGAGGCCGCAGGGTAACCAAGCTGGCTTCTCCTGGCTTGCCACTATCTGGATGTTCCAGGAGCAAGAGCCTGGGAGGGCAATGCTTTGGTGAGCTCTGCTGAAGGACAAGAGGAATAAGGAGATGGGGTGGGGAGTTGTCACCCACAAAGTCAGGCTTTGGATCCAGTGACATGGGGGCTTTCAGTGAAGGTCAGCAGTAGAATGCCTGAAACAGAAGGGTCCTGTGCTCACTTTCTGGAACTCTGAGAAGGGAAAATCCTCTGGGGGCTCTGAAATCGTGCTCAGGGTACAGGGAGATGAAGGGGTGGCAGTAGCAACGGAGGAAGACAGGAGGTTTTGAAGCCTGTGATATGGAGGTATCCTGTAGAGATGACCCGTAGGTCCAGAGGAGGAGTAGGAACAGGAGGGGGAGGAGGCAGGGGCACAGTAAAACACTTCCTAGCCCCCGCACCCTAGCCCACTGACCCGCATCTGCACACCAACCACACACACCTCCCTCGCCGTGGCTTCTGTGCCTACGATCTGCAGCAGTGGGCCCAGCAACCAAAGAGCTGGCGGAAGGGCTTTGCTTTGTTTCTCACGGAGCAGAGGGTAAGAGTATGGGGTCAGGACCCTGCTCTTTCAGGCCGAGTGTCGTACACGGATAGCAGGTTGTTTAGTTTGGCTTCTGTTGTGCCGGGCTTTCACAGTCTCAGGGCTAAGGACTCGACCCACATTTAACTTCCATCTCTGACCCTATGTGCAAAACTAGGGGCATCTAGGCCTAAGGTTTGTGGGTCCAGCTTGCCTTGGGGTGGTCAGAGTCATGCTGTATGCGTGGTGTACCCTCTTAGTTAGCCAGAATGTTATTAAAATCATAGCACTGACACTATCATGCCTATTATGACATGGTGATAATGCTAATATCAAGCAAGTGCTTCTGGGGTGTCCTCCCTGGGGAGGGACTTGACATAAGGGCCTAGGCAGTGTGGGTCCCCAGCCCATCCTCTGCCACTCCGTATTTGTTGATGTGTCAGTTTCCTTTAGAAGCTCCTGCCTCTGGGTGGAGCGGGGAGGGTCAACCATCCCAAGAGCAACTCGGATGAGTTCGGCTTGGTGAGTGAGTTTACTGGGGCTGCTGCATCCCTGAAGTCACTGAGCCACTGTGCTACACTACTGGGCTTATAGGAGGTCGATTAAAACAGCAAAAGAGATCAAAAGCAGGAGAGGTCCTGGGAAAAGTTGCACAGACCCCGCACCCGTGCCTGTCCTTATCAGGAAATTCCACTGTCTCAGCAAGCGCTGTCTGACTGCAGTCGGGCTGGCCGTGTTGTACGGCAGCTGAGACTGGACAGGTGAATGGGGCCGCTGCGAGATGCCCCTGTGGCTTGGACATGGAAGACAACTCACATTCCTGATAGGTAGCATTTCTAAATTTAGAACAGTTGCACGTATAAACGGAGCTCTAAGTGAAGCTAAAGGCAGGGGGTGTATGTGTACGTGCATGTGTGTATGTGCACACATGTGTGTGCGTGAGCATGTGTGTGTGCATGTTGGTGTGTCAATATGGAGCTAGGGCTTGCATCCAGGGACTCACCCCTGCTAGGCAAGTCCTTTGCCATGGAGCCACATTCCCAGCACTGACAGCTTTTACCAATGTCACATGGAGACATTGATTAAAAGGATATGTGAGATGCTGGGTGTGGCAGTGGTCAGGCTGGCCCACAGCCCTGGGTGAGGGCGGTCGCTTTCCTTACTGGCAGGAAGGTTAGGAAGAGCTGCTGGGGCCTGGAGAGGGGTGGATGCTTGCGTGACAGGTGGCTTCCTAGGCTGCCATCCTAGCACCCTTTCTCTGTGGCATACACCTTTCTCCCCCATTTCTGTTATCTCTTTCCCATAAACCTAGGAAGTCCTCATTTGCAGATGAGAAAAAACCCCAGGAGCAAGTGGTAAGTTATCAGTTAATGAATGACAGAGTGAGTTTCCAGTCCCAGGTTTGTCTGACTCCAGGGTCAGAACTGCAAACCACAGCACCCTCCCTGTACTCAATCCCTGAGAGAATCTGAGTGCGTTGTCTGTACAGGGCCTGGAGCCAGTCAGTGCTCAGGGAACACCCTGGAGTGTTAGATCACAACCAGGAGACATTTCTGAAGCTATTAGAACCCTTGTCTTCTTTTTTTCAGGTCCAGAGTAGGGGCGGGAGTGGAAGTGGCAGCATTTTTTTTTTTAAAGTCTGACATTGTGTACATTTATTCAGACATTCGATCAATCAAAAGTCCGTGAGTCTTTGCACCATGCCCAGCCCTGCATTGGAGCTGCAGACATAAACGTGGGTGGGACCTGGTGTTTGCTCTCCCCTGGCTCTGGTGACCCAACCCTGCTGGTTGGAACATGCGCTGGTGGAGGAAGGGAGGCTGCATTTCCCTTGGACTGGACTGGGTGAGCTCTGGAAGGCACTCGGGTCCTTTCCCAAAGGCTGCTGTCCTGGACCAAATCTCTTGTAAGGTCTTTGCTCCCCCCGCCACCCCCGGGGGTACAGTTTGTTTCAGTCCAAAAGTCAGCTCACAGGACCACCAATGCTGAGCAGGCCTCAGGAAATGAGCTAGGCCTGGAGCACTGGAGCCTCACAGAGCAGGTAACGGAAGTGCTGGGAAGCTTTGAAGATCTCAGGGTGCCCGGAGCCCACGCCCAAAGTTCTGACGCCTCTGTCTGGAGGGGCTCCAGGAGCGTGAATAGTGTGCCGAGTTTCATAGAAGCCCTGGTATCCACTGTGCCAGAGTTCTCAGCCTAGGCTGCCGCTGAGGAGGCCCTGGGGGTTTAACACATGTTCATACCCACGCCTTGTCCCTGGAGAGTCTGATTGGAATTTAGAAAAGCATCGCTGTCATCCCACCTGGCAGCTGGGGAGGATGCCCGGTCACCAGGAGCCCAAGCCTTGTAGCTGGCCTTGTGCAAGGACCGGGGAGACGGCCCAGGGGCGGTGGCTCCTTGCCACTACCAGGGCTGTGAGACAAGATAGGAAGAGAAGAAGGGGGAGGTACACAGATCAAGAGGCAACTTTGATGAAGAAGGAAGGGGACCTGACCCTGTAAGTTCCTACAGAATTCTATCCTCAGCTTTCTGAGGCGTATGCACCTTTTGTTCTTAAATGGTCTTCCTTCCTTCCTTCCTTCCTTCCTTCCTTCCTTCCTTCCTTCCTTCCTTCCTTC